>JACJUY010000813.1:72925-91507 GCA_014220935.1 Platorchestia sp. MABIK
CATCTCCTACCACGAAAAACTTTGAAATTCAGATAACGCTCTCAACTTCTATCTACGTTTGTAGTTTCGACTCCCCCTAACCATACTATGTAGTCTTAATTATCGTAAGTGTAGTTTTTCTATTTTATTGTTTCTGACTTTCTTTCCTCTCCGGAATAGAAGAGCTTGGCCATGTGTTCTTGTTCTTTTACGCGTGTAATTGAATTTTATATCCCTTCGCTAAGAAGCTTTGAACAATTTACGTTTGTCTGGAGTGCAGCAGCCACGACCCGCTGTCGGTGGTGTACGCCAGCTACAGGAAGCGACCTCGACACGGGTACTCCAATTTACAGTCCTGCCTGCTTCTTTGTTGCACAACAGCTGTGTTCTGTGCTTACTTTACCAAATTAATGTTCAGGTCGGCTTGCCTCGATGTTAGCAGCTGCTGTGTTCTGTGCTTACTTTACCGAATCAATGTTCAGGTCGGCTTGCCTCGATGTTAGCAGCTTCTGTGTTTACTTTACCGAATTGATGTTCAGTTCGGCTTGCCTCGATGTTAGCAGCTGCTGTGTTCTGTGTTTACTTTACCGAATTGATGTTCAGTTCGGCTTGCCTCGATGTTGACAGCTAAGCTGTTTAGTATTCAGTTTGCTGAATTTATCTCCAGTTCGGCTTGCCTCGATGTTGACAGCTAATGTGTTTAGTATTCAATTTGCTGAATTTATCTCCAGTTCGGCTTGCCTCGATGTTGACAGCTAATGTGTTTAGTATTCAGTTTGCTGAATTTATCTCTAGTTCGGCTTGCCTCGATGTTGACAGCTAATGTGTTGTTCAATTTTCTGTACTCATGTTCGGCTCAACTTGCCTATTTATTGGCAGCAGCTGTGTCGAGTTTGCTGAATTTATATTCAGTCGTGCCTGCCTCTTTGTTGACAGCAGCTGTATTTAATGTTTTTTGTGATCACTGAATTTAGTGTTCAGTTAGGCCTGCTTCTGCTTGTTTGTTATACAGCACCTGTGCAATATTTAGTTAGCTACACTTTTTTACGAAGTGGTCTCTCACTCGCATTCTTAATCGCTCTGTATGTTTTTACACTTGCGAGGGGCATTCAAGTTGTAATGTCTCCGATTTTTTCTCACTACTTGGAGGACACAAAAACACGCGGTTGTTTGATTTAAAATATATATATATAGGCTCCCGTTGGGTTTGTTTGTCTAAGCCTTGAATGACACGCATTCCGTTAGCGGTCGCGGCGAGAGTAAGGAGTATTTTTGATGCCAGAAATGTCATGGGTTTCATTTCAGAAACGAGTAATCATTTGTTTGCTTTACTCCATTTCTGTGATATTAGAGTCATTAAAATTCCTCGCCAGTTGAGTAAGACATCGACATCAAGACATCATGAATGGTCTGTGACAACAGACCGACACTACCTCGTCTTCGTACAAGACAGTACGACGAAGCGAGTGGAGGCGGTTATTTTTAACGAATCACTGATTAAATTTGAAAGGATACCACATCCAAAGTTGACATTTTGGTGGGATCTGCGCACGTGATTAAGCATGATCTGATGAAGTAGGAACTTACCCCCTATGTGTACCCCGAATGCTGATGGACGAGCTCAAGGCTGTGAACGTTGCAGTTTGCTAGGAGAATCGTGACGCATAAATTTCCTTGTAAGTAAACTTTGAAGCGGCTTCCCATTCTCCTTACTATTTGCCAGGCAGGCATGGATCCCAGCGATTTTTAGCTTTTTTAAACGATGAGAAACTTCGTGGTTGCACATTATCCAACCGTGCCTTGATTACATCAGCTATTTTCTATGATATTAGTCAGAACAGGCCCTCAAAGTAACGTTCGCATCAGGCATGGTATAATAGCATCGATTTTATAGACAGTGTGTGCGTCTGCAGAGAGATTGCGTGGAGAAATGATTAAACTTGCTGGTTTTTGCACCCCTTTTTTGTGAAGAAATAAATCGGAGCCCTTAGAACTTGAAGGTTTCAAACCTTGAATGCTATAGGATTACCTTGCTGCTCACAGCAAGGCCAGTTTGTTAACAGCTCTTCATTTTTAGTGTTTTATGTGACTGCTAACCTCATTTGTTACTTATTACTTCTTGTGTTACGTAATAAGGTTTTTACGTTACTGTGTAATTCAGTGTTGGTGTTTGAAAGATATTTGAGTATTTTTTGTTTCTTACCCCGTTGTATTTTTGTCTGTGCGGCTTGCGTTGATGACTTATTTGATGTATTCCTACTGCTATTTGGTAGAATAACACCTTTTTCATGCGTTGATTTGCTTTTTATTTGTATGTTCATTATGAATTTCGTGCCTACGTTCAACATACAATAGACCACACACCGCATGACGTCTTGACTGCAATATCCTCGTGGAACGGCGCAGCGTAAGTAGTGTCGGGACACTTAGGGAAGCTGCATTCGAGTTACAGCTTCCTCTGTGTGGTGTGTTCAGCGAAACAAAACTTAGCTATGCATGACCTGTACCGCTTTGTGGCGCTCTTGAACACCTAGTGATTGCAGCCTGATCCTTGTTCTGTGAGTAGCGTTGAAAAATTAGAGTAAACCTAGGTATTATGTGTCCTGGTTTCTATTTGTTTTGTTCTGTGTTTTTCATGATAATTTTCATTCCATGTGTATTTCCTGCTATTTAATGCGTACTTTTCAATTAGAATTAGTTGTCTTTCATTTTAATGTTACTGAAGAGGTTCATGTGGACGTAATGTTGATGCTGACTGTTCAAGTTCGATGAATGCTATACTTTTTTTTATTTGAGCTCCAATAGGGCTGTAAAACATCTTGCCCTGAGATACTCTCTAGTAAAGCTCACAATGAATTCCATCTGGATGTATGCAATCATGTCTGAACATTTCTGAAATCATGAATTGAAGGATTTTCTTCAATCGGTATACAATGTCCTGAAATGTTTGAATGGACTTTGAACTTCCCATCAAATGGACTCTTGAGTTGATAGGAACCATTTTCTTATGTGGCTTCCGCCCATCGCCGTACAGTGCGCAAGCGTTTCTGTATTGAACACATCAAGTTGGGTATTTGCTTCGCACATCAGATTTTTTTTGCCATTCCTTGCTCAACTTCAGACGCTCACTTGCTCTTTTTGTTAGAACTAGTTTTCGTTAGTTCTCGTTTTGTTTGTTCGTTAATTTGCTGGAAAGCTTCTTCTTATATAACAGCCATCATTACACTAACTTATTAACCCATTCTGAACAAAACACACGGAACTTGAAGCATATATGTTTTTTTGTTGTTGTATTTCTAAGTTTTGTTGCGTAAGAGTTTCTCTTGTCGCGATTGGAAGTGTTCGCAGTTCTGTCGCATGCTCACCGAATGTTTATTCCAACGTTTTTATTTTTAAATCATATTTGCTCATTGAAACATTTGTGGGCACTTATGTGCGTTATAAAAAGTTTTTCCTCCATTTACTATGCTGATAGTTTTGTGCTATACTAACCGTACTAGAGCGAAATTTGAAATTTTTCATTGAGGACATGGTTTTAGGAACTCTGTCTTCTTTCGATTTCATTCAGATATCCGATAAGTGTGCAGTACATTTGCTGAAAATGGTAGCGACTACGAGCAGCTCGTGTTAAATGCTCGGAGGGAAGCTGACCTCGTCAACTTGGCGAGGAAATTACCTGTCGGCACAGTTGCCATCGTATGTCTAGGAGGAGTTTATGGTGTGACGTCAGGGAGCGTTGATGTAGCTGACGATTTTCCGTGTATTTACTGCCTTCCTTTTCTCTCCCGCACCTGCTGTAGGTATTAGTTTTGGGTTCTTCATCTCCCTCTTTTGGTCTGCACTTCTTGTATATGATTGACCTACATTTCACTGCTGGAACTCCTTTTATTTAAGCCCTTTCAGTCAAAAAGTAAATCTTTCTGATGAGTGAAAACTGGAGAAAAAATAATTGAATGGAATGTACTTTCCCTGCCGTAATTGAAATGCAGGGTGCTGCATTTTCTTGCTATCTATTACTCTACCAAAAAGCCGTGTATTCTGTGAGAGGTGCGCTCAATGACTCTTTTAGGATGGTGTGATGAGTAGGATTCCTCAACTCCTTTTGAAAAGAGTAGTATAGTTTTTTCTCGTTATTTTTATGTTTTTTTCCTTTTTCCTGTGCCATTTGCGCCCCGTCCCTCGCGCCTCATTTACTCCTGTAGGATCACTATTGCTGTTCGTTTTTTAAGGATCAAAAATCCTGTTTATCACAGAGAAGTAATTTTTGTGCCCTACTACATCAGCTACGACGGCCAGACGGCGAGGTCCAGCCCTACGGACGGCTCGGAAGCGAGCGTGGTGTGCGAGGACACTCGCGTGAGCAGCAAGTTCGTGCCCGTGATAGAGTTCGTGCGCAAGTACCTCGAGTATGTGGTCACCAACGCCATCACCTTCGAGGATCCCGGACAAAACAAACTTACCTACGAGGTGCGTCTGTCTTTACGAATGTCACAGGAAAAATATTCATTAACTCATTCAAAAAACTGCAATCGAACAACTTTAGTACTTGTAGTAATTGAAGGCAAATTTAAAAAAAAATCATTGTGGAACATTAGCGTCCAAATCGAATTTGACCATTGGGAAAGATTTATGCTGCTTTTAATAATGCTACTTTATTTTCAAGGTCTCAAGGTGGTGCTTGTGTTATAAATTTTAGTAAAGGGAACATCATTTTTTGAAGATGGGAAGCAGAATAAGAAGTATGAATGGCCACAGTTTTTGAGTCATGAGATTTGCTGATACGTGGTCGTATGAGATCTGTGGACTCAGAGACACGCTTGTGGATTCAGTCATTGCCAGTATACACGCCTCTAATCATGGATTGTCTCATAGAAGAATGTTATTGAGAAATTGTCGTATAAAATTCACCTTATCCCCCGAAGATGGATGTCATATTCATTCTTTTCTTTTCAGGAAGATTAAACCATTGTTTGTATGGGAATTAGCGCTCCTAGAGGGCAGATGTAAGGTCTCGGGTTAAAGGTTAGGTGTGCCTTTTGTTGAAATTGATCAGGTTTTTTGTTTTACTACGAACGATATTTTTTCGGTTTACTACTGACCTTTTCAATACCATGTACATTCTCTTTATCTTTTATCTTTTTTCATGAATTTCTTTAAATCTGTCTGTTTCTATGCACAGGGTGTGGTACACCTTGTTCATAGATTTCCCGTGCCCTGAATTCCATACTAAATGGTACCTTCCTGTCATTGGAAAACCTTTGTTGTGATTAGGGAGGTTAAACTGACTTATGATCTAATCTAAGTTTTTACCCTTTTGAGATTAAAATACGCGTATTTTCAACAACTTCCTTTGTCAAGGCTATCTGAAAAAAAAATTTATTCGATTTCATTTAGCTCATCAAAGTTCTGTAGCACAGTGATGGGGAAAAGTGTATTTGTTTGGATGAGAGATAGAACCGTGTCTGTAAATGAGTTGGCTATGAGAAAAGTGAGACCGGAAGTCATCATTCACGTATTATGTAGCTCATCAACATCGTACAAGAATTTACGCTGTACCGCTACAATGATGTAAATTGCATGAAATTCCTTGATTTCTATAAAAGCAATTTATTCGGACTGATTAATGTATCCCAGGTAGAGGCTGAGGGTTTATTTGTGTGGAAATGTTCTTCAATTGGTACCTCAAACTTAGTTTGGGTGAAATGTAAGGCCAACAATGGTGGAAACAATAATAATAATATGTAATATATAATGGGGGAAGCAATAGTAATTTCAATGCATTTAGGGTGCGAAGGAGGCTTAAGGTTTGATTTGTAGGATACGTACGGTTCATACAGCGTACGTGTACGTGTGTTTGAAATTAGGCTGTTTATTTTTTAAAAATTCTCTCCCCGGGAACCATGGGATAGGTAATAGGTTTAGGTTAGTAAGATTTGTTCACCCTATGCCATGGGGACTGGCTCCTCCAGTGGGATGCTGTTGGGTTACTTCAGCTATAGATTGGCCTTAGGAACTCCTATCATTCGTGACTGCTTTGTTCTTTTTTGTTTTTATGCCGTTCCTCGCCATCTCTTTATTGTCTTTTCTTCCTCTTCCTTCCAAATTTGCTGTTNCGGTGTTTTTTGTGCCAAACGAAGGCTTGAATGTAATCGATGAATAAATCGGTTCTTGAAAAAGAACTAAGTCTATTTTTTCAGATAGTTTTAGGTTGCATTTATCAGAGTTTTACTTTAATTATCGTTTTGGAATGCTACAATGAGTTATTTCTCCTTTTTCTCTTGGTTTTTCTCCTTTTTCTCTTGGTTTTTCTCCTTTTTCTCTTGGTTTTTCTCCTTTTTCTCTTGGTTTTTCTCCTTTTTCTCTTGGTATTTTCACTTCTGTAGCTGTGTTGATTGACTTGGGTCTGACAGTTGAATTTAATGGAAATCAATTACATAGTTTAGCATCCTGCCGCAGTTATCCTGAAGTTTATGTATCCGAAAGTGTTCCCGAAAGTATGACGTAGGTAATTTGGAAGTAAACCAATCATGCATAGTTTATCTAAAAAATAAATCGTGATGTGTGAAGGATTCCAAAACCAAACGAAAGAAATGAACTGAAAGTAAATTTAAAATAAGCCTGCGGATGATCGGCAGGTAATTTTGAAGAAAGCGAGTCATGTGTGGGTTATTTAAAAAAAGCTTGTGGTGTGTAGATGATTTTGATTTGAAACGAATGATAAAATCTGCAGGTTATTTTGAAGAGTTGGAGATGGATTAGAAATTGTGAAAAAAATAAACAATCGAATTCGTTTACCCAGGTGGTGAACCTAGCCCAGCACCTGGTGTACTTTGGCTTCTACAGCTTCTGTGATTTGCTGAGCCTAACCAAGACCCTGCTCAGCATCCTCGACTTCTCGTGCGACAGTCTCTCCAGCGCCATGCCTGGCTCGGCTGTCTTCAACGCATTCGCTCCCGGTAAGCCTTCCTACATTCTGCTCACTGTCGTCTCGTTTGCAGCACTCGGCAGATTAGTGTTGTGCTGCAGCTGGTGTGCTCGACTCTCTGCATCGTCTACTCTCCGGCCAACATTTTTGATCCGCTGTTAGCGTGCCATTTTGGGTATATTTTTCCTTAATGTTCCTCTGTTGTGATTACTGTCACTT
Organism: Platorchestia sp. MABIK; assembly: GCA_014220935.1. Taxonomy (NCBI): domain Eukaryota; kingdom Metazoa; phylum Arthropoda; class Malacostraca; order Amphipoda; family Talitridae; genus Platorchestia; species Platorchestia sp. MABIK. The sequence continues at coordinate 80,049 of JACJUY010000813.1, forward strand.
GTGCTTAGATGGGTTCAAAAATTCCTTAACAGCGTTCGGGTTTCGTTTACTGTATGTCAGTGCCTGTTGATGTTCTCGCTGATGGAATTTTTGAACAAATTCCATCTTCGTTATGTTGGTTTTAAACTGTGTCTTTTCTCTGACTCCTATCGGGTCTTGAAAATCTCTTCGTGTTCACATTTAGGTCATAAGTTGTTTCGTTCCTCTATTTTTTGGTGCTCATTGCGCAACATTCATTTGTATGAGTGTGATCTCTCTTCAAACTTGCTAACTTCCAGCAGAACCTGAGAATCAGCGTGATCCGTGTGTCTTGCTGTGCGTAACGATACTTTTGGGTTTGTCTGTTCATGTTGAATACTGACCCATGGTTAGCACTTCACCTCTGCTAATGCGTGTTCCACTTTGAGTGTTTGAATCAGAGAGTGGGGGTATCTGCTCTCTTGTTACTATTATACGCATTGCTGATTGTAGGAACTGATAATCTTTCCTGCAGTTGTTCGTCTAATGAGTGCGAGTGATGAGTTCATTTGACGAGTTCGTTTCTTCTCTAATGAGTGCGACTGATTACGCGTAAAGTATTCAAGGCGTTCAATCCAACAGTGTTTGTTTTTTATTTTCTTTGATTCATGCATTTATGCCTTTCTGTTCCAGCGTTTTATTAAACAACATACGCCGTTAACTGATAAATGTAAACGGAGACAGTAACCGTTTGTTGTGAAAAAGCCTAAAAATTATTCTCTTGCCGTTTTCCTCTCTATTTCTTGGAAAGCATGCAAGGGTTTAATTATATTCTGTTGGGCATTGCTTACTTATGAATTCCGTTCATTTCTTAGGCGTGCTTTTTAAATGTATGGTAAGCCTCACCAACTCCTGAATAGAGTTTCATTTGGTGATTCAAAAGTATTGGAGTTGCATTTGGAAGTTGTTTTTCACCAGGCATCGAAATAATTGACGCACTCGAACCTCCGTTCAAATCATCATGCCGTGGGCATCCGACCATTTCTGCAGTAGAGCGGAGAAGTTGTCGCTCGTTTCTTGGTGTGGATTCCTTAGGGTTGACCTGAGGGTCAAGCGATGGATTGCATTATCACATCAGTTCGTTTACGCGTCTGATGCTTTCTCCGTATTGCCTATGTTTCTTGCAGTGAAAAGATCAATAATGATCGTTCTAGTTTGTAAAGAAGAGGTTGAGTGACATTTGGGTTTGCAAGGGAGCTTGTTCACATTGAGGGTCTTCCGTTGATTTCATCAGATGGCGGCGGTCTGTGGACTGACGATGACGAAGAAGAGGACGATGTTCCTATTGATTCGTCCTATTTTAGAATGGGTAAAGTTGAAGTTAAATTTTCAGTTCCGAGTGCTGAGAGTTGACGGGTGTCTTTTTCTTCACCGGAAGTTATTGGGTTTGCCTGTGTGCGAGGTGCTGTTTATAACGGCTTGGTTTTCTATGAATAGTTCCGTTCTGTTGTTTTAGGTTTGCCGGCATGCGACANTGCCGTTTAAAAAGGTTTGGTTTATATGGACTTTTTCCTACGTTTGTGCCAGAGTTGTAGCGAGTCAATGAACGCATTAACGAACTGTTTTTGTACAAATGAGTGCAGCGTACACTTTTTTCAGATTTTATTGGTTTTTGAGGTATGGCCCCAAGCATGTTCATTTAGAAGAGTCGTTACTATATTGTTTTTGATTTTGCGTTCCTACATTATCTTAAGATTGAGTTTTATTTAACCTCAATTTATGTACATATATTTCGTGTGCCATTCGAGGATGCCATGTATATGATACCTGTGTTGAAAAATCCTTCGCTGGTGTCGTTTTTGCGTGTCCTGAAGTTTCCATCTACATCGTTTCTTTCCTCACTCCGTGATCAGCTCATCTTTCCCTTCACTACACAGCTGTCAGAGAACCTATTCTGTTTTTTTACTATACAAGTTATTTTTGCTTTCTGCTAGGTTGATGTTGCAGTAGTGCTGCTCTCACGGTCGGGCTGAAAATGAGAACGTTTTGAAGCTCCTCTGCTGGTTAGACTGGAGCGCTGTAATGGACTCTGAAATGAGGCGGTATTGCCTGGCTAAACATTTTCTCTAGTGAGGGAGATCTAGTCTTCAAACATGCAATTGTAATGGCACAGACGGATAAAGAGTACACCGCACTCACGATTTAGATTGATGTCTTTGTGTTGGTATTCTTGCCATTTTTAAGTTGCATAAATTTACTGCTTAGTGAAGTTCTATAATCCAGAACTTTAAATGTTTAGTTAAGTTGCTGTAAATGTACAAGAGAAATCCATGTACACCCATTTTTTTCAAGCACAGAAATGTGCATTAATTGTTCGAGCGGAGAATTACAGTGTCTTTATTCGATTTTAATTTCGTAAATTCGTTTTCCGTGTTCGTTATCAAGAATATCATATGCCGGACACAGGCCTTCTATTCTAATTGTTCTGCTGTTCATTCATCTGTGTGTAAAAAATTCCGCCCTGACTATCTCTTAATTTTTTGACAGTATTATTTTTTCTGTAGCATCATTTGCTACATCGCTGATGCTCATGCAGTTGGTCTGCTGAGAGAACGTTGTCCTAAAGTATCCCTTGATTGCAAAGCTTCTTGCTGTTTCATACTGTTTGAATGATCCATAATTGGAAGTATTTTCTAATTAACTTTGGCTTTGTTATCTGTCGGTTTTTGTTGAATTACAAACACATTCTATAACGTACAGCTCGCGTACGCGTGATGTATAAAAATGTTTCTACTTGCCTTACACGCTGCTTTAGAGGAGGGCATTCCTGGAGCTGCTCAACAAATAGATGGGGCAGGAAAATTGCCAATGGAGAAAGTGGCGTCGGTGATAGCTTCAGCGGGGAACATTTCTGTGGGGGAGCTTTCCCTGCCCACCACAGCGCCAGACTCCGATGAATATCTCAGCGAAGTCAAAGATCATTCCGCTCAGACGAGCGGTTCCTGTGATATGCCTGCGCACTTGGAGAAAGCCGGTGATCCCAAGTTGGATCTTACGGGTGACAGTGAGAAGGCCGCGTATCACACAATTGATGCGGGGACAGAAAACGGACATCCGACGGTGGCTTCGAGCAGTAGAGGTCAACTGCAGATCGACTCCAGCACAGATCGTCAGAATGATGGCTCTAACGTCAGTGATGATGAGAATAAACTCAGTTTAACTTCGGATAATGAGACGACTCCGCAGCAAAATGCTGGAATGGTACGCGAAGTTAGAAAATCCGAAGATGTATCAAATTCAATGAAAGAACATGCCATCGAGGGTCTTCCAACTCTGGAAAACAAAGAAGTTTCTTCGGTGGCTAGCGAGACGAAAGAAGAAACTCATGAGCAGAGTGCGACGGCGTTATTTTCAAATACAGAAACATTGGATCCGTTTTTGGCTGCTGCGGATGTTCTTCCATCTCCAAGCCCAGACGACCCACCCCTACGAACTGACATCGGTATCTCTTTACCTAACGTGCGAGCGACTATACGTTCTGCTGTGAAGCCTGCTATGATTGACACATCGGCTTCTGATGGTATGATTAATAAACCTGATTCCATTAGCTCATTTGCTTCAGATATTTCCTCACCAGTTCCTAATTCTGACGAAGTCGCTCCCAAGACTGACCTTACAAATGATCCGTGTGGAACTACCACGCTGGACTCAAGCTCTACTTGTGATCAAACCCCTGTTCCATCTGTAGTTCCGACTGCTGTGGAAACTGTTCCCAAACAGCCGCAGAGAGAACGATTTCAGTCTCAAGACTCGCTTTCACGCGACGACTACTGCCAGCAAGTCCACCCTTTTGACGAGCCTCCTGCCCACGAGTTCACGCGGCGGGCTGGAGCCTCTGCCTGGGGCTCTGTCAAGTCCAGACGTATCAACAAGAGAAGTCTCGGTGGGTGGGGCAGTTCTTCTGTGGTCACGCTAGAAATGGAAGTCTTCATCTCCCAAACTGTAACTTGAAAATTTTTCACCATCGTTTTCAGCATTTTAGGATTTTCTTTTTCGGGTTTTGTCTACTCGTCATTTGCGGGAATTAATTTAGTGGCCTTTTTAAGTATTTTGTACAGCTGCGTTCATGGTTATGTTATTTAGCAGTTCTTTTGAAAATTTTGCTCAGTGACCTCTTGGATTGTGGCTTAACTCTTCGTTTAGAAAATTTGGCGGGGAGTTACTTGGGAAATGTTCATAAGCCATTTCGAGGATTTTCCTCAAACGTCGTTGGGAAGTGGTTTTCTTGGCTCAAAAAGATCGAAAATTGGTATGGTGACGGTTAGTTAGGGTTTCCTTTGATTAAAATCATTTTTTTATTTTCAACCATCTTTTTTCTATCCACTCCAGTCTTTTCCAGCATGTATTACTTTCTTCTTCAACTTCTTGTTTCATAAATTTTCAATCTTACTATTCCTGTACACAGTGTAGAAGCACATCTTGTGTATGGATTCGCCGTTCCCTTTATTTTTTACTAAATAGTGCTTTCCTCGTTAATCTATTGGGAACAACTTTTATGTGGTTCGGGTTTTTAAAATGAATAATCTAATATTCTTCCTTTTAAATTGCATTCGCGGAATTATATTTAAGAGCTTTATTCCGTGAGTGTCCGAAATGTGTAGATGAGGCAGCTACATGTCTTTCACCTGCTCTCCTTAGCACTACTGCTTCATTTTCACCAAGCTGCACACCTGAGCACTTGCCTGTCTGTGTGAGTGCCACGCAGTGAATGGCAACCCTTGCGTGACGACCTATGGTTTCACCTCCGCAGTGTTAGTGATGAATTAAACTTCTTGTTTTCGGGTACTTCGATGACCACTTTGTTGCTACTTTGTAAAGTGGTAACTTTACAACATCTATCTTCTGTGGTCGTTGTAATGCGAGGTGTTCTCCAAAAAAAATGTCCTTAGTTAAGCAAGATTTTGTTCTCAGGGAAAAAAACAATTGTAAGTGAAAATTTGCTAGAACGTTGAGTAGGAAGTTCGCAGAAAATTTTGCTTCTGTGAACATTATGCAATGTATAAATATTTAGTAGCATGTTATTGTGTGCGTCGCATAACTTGTGCAATAATCATCGGTTTAGTCTTCTCTTTCTCTGTCACCTGCCTTGTGAGCATCACGCCCTCTGCTGCTGCCGAGGTTGACTGGTTGGATCTGTCCAAGTTTGGCTTACTATCATCATCTGAAATTTGCTTCGCTTACATTCCATGAGTGGCGATTCGGAGAGGCGACGGTCCTCGCGACATAACTCGTTATTTTCTCTTTATTTTTCTTAAGCTTTCTGTCTCAGCTCAATTGATCTGGGTTGTACTGATGATTGCTCTCCATACGCAAAATAGCTTTCACTCTGCAAGTAATTTTACTAATAATGGTGTTTTTATTGACGTAAATTATACGCTCTATTGCTGGTTTCGGATTGTGGTAGAATGAGAAGAAATTTTGAGATGAAAAAACTAAAAATATTCATAAAATTCTGTACAGCTGTTAAGTTAAAATCTGATTTATACTGTTAACTACCCTGTAATATACCGGATGTGAGCAAAATGCATTAACTGAATTTAGTAATACCATCTGTTAAACAAAAGGCATGAGAGTATCTGTTTGTAAATTAGTTTTGGTGTTACCGAGTGTATCCTTGCTCATCGAGAGATACCTGCTTTGAAACTAGTCATGAAGAAGCTCATTCAGTTTCATCCAAGGTCGAGTGTTGAAAGTGGGACACGCACCCTATTGACAGTAAAGTAATTTTAAATCTGACTTTCCTTTACCAGAATGTTTTTGGTATTGTACGCATTCGCGAGTTCGTTGTGTACGTTGTTCAGCCATGACTTGTTTCTCTGCTAATTCGTGTAGTGATTCATCATTTTGGTTGGCGTAAAACAGCAGTGAGCAGACCTCGTGTCCGGAGAACATTTCCAGCCGTGGTGGTTTCTTTTATGCTCCCTGTGAGGTGACGGGAAGGGAAATGTAGAAAAACGTGAAAAATTTAGTCTATTTTAGCAGTTAGATGAAATTTCACAAAGTCTAGGGAAAAAATTAGAAGCTTATAAAAATAATACCCACGACTGGTTTCACTCTTGTGTGATTGGAGATAATCAAAACGCTTGGTGTTGAAGATTTTTCAATGCTTGGATTTAAAATTAAAATTTTTCATTGAACTCGATTAAAATTGACCTTACAGCTAACAAAATTCGAAAATCGAATTGTTGGTTGTTCGGGCAACCACACCATACTGGAAAGTTCGGCGACACTGAGGCCCGACCTCGCTGGATTTTGCTATAGAATTCCATGAGTGTACCCTCCCTTTCTCTCTCTATGCCCTCTCGCTCCTCAGGATGCCGACCCCCCAGTTGTACCCTCTAAGGTAGCGTCCCCTCGCAATTTGTTCATCTTGCATGACCAGTTCTCTACCGCTCCCCATCTTGCTCCCTCATTATATATACTCCTTTTCTCAATTCTTCTATTGTCATTGCTATGAGTCTCGGCTTATTCCTGGATATTTAGATTTGCTTCTAAACCAATGAGTGCGATGTATATTCTGGATGTTTAGATCTGCTCCTGAACCAATAAGTATTATGTCTGTGTGCTAAAACGTTTGTTTAATTAATTCTTCCGAACATTTAATTGCTACCTTTACACCTTTTGATATTAATGTTTATCGTATAAAGAAGTGCACGTCTTCTGGCTCGCGAGCAGAATGTTCTTGTGCCGCGCATGAATCAAATGCTTTCGATTTCCTCATCTTGTGACTTCGGTGACCTACGTCCTTAGTCTTCCTTTTAACGTACATCAGAGTGCATAAATTCTTGGCTTTAGCTATTGTGGAAGTTGAGTGTTGATGTTGCAGTGACAAAGAAGGCTTTGCGAATTAACTTCTGTGTGAACGGCGAGTTTTACCCTAGTGCTAGATGATTTAGCGTTCATGTACCTTCTGGGACCGCAGTGTGCGCTACATGGACGTTTGCAAGGTCTCTGAACGCCCAGTTGTCGGTGCGCGTAAATACTGTTGAAAAATTGACAGCGGATCTGCGCTATTTGATGCATCTACGTAGTTATTCGCACACCAGTGTATGTTGACTATACGCTATGTTCAGTGAACTGTTGCAAGCATTATGTTCATCGTTCATGACAAGTGCATAATAAGCGTCCGTATTGGTCACAGATAGGGTAAGAGCTGCACTTTTTACTCTTGAAAATGATGCGCATGAAGTCTACCGAGTGCAACTAACTTCCCCGCATTTCCTCTGTTTCTTCTGGGCTTTCTCTTTGCGATAGTTATGGGCAAAGGAAATAATAAATACTTGTAGCTGCTACTTATTCTCTCTAGTTGCGTACGGTAAGATTATAACAAGAATCATGTGGCGTCCGCTCACGCGCGACATCCCGGCAGTACCCACGTAACATCTTTGGTGCGTCGTCGTTCGTGTCTCTTTTGCGGTATTTTTTCTGTTTTGTCTCTAGAGATGTTCTTCGCATGAAAGTTCATTGTTTATGAAATACTAGCATGTACTTTGCGTGTGATTTTTTATTTTTTTCTAATTTACGTATTTTTCTATTCGTACTATCGCTTAATTTTACAGAAGGGATCAAGTTCAAATTGATATTATTCAATAGAAGTACGTGTTTTCTACTCTCTGCATTAAGTTTGTCAGTGTTTTATTTTGCTTTAAAATAATTTTTTTCTCCGAAATTCCAAAGTTTATTTCTCTGTTTATATGTTTCTCAATTACTGAATTGAGTCTCTTTAATTTTTTGTGTGTGATTTTCTATCCAGAATTTTAGCAATGAATTTGTTGTGTATTTGATTCATTTCGATTCTAACGTTGTACTCTTTGTTTATTATCTCACCTAGTTAGTGTAATTGTCTTGTGTATTTCTAATTTTGTCTCACGATGTGTATTCATTGTGTTCTGTAGCCCACATGAACCCTTCAGGGCATGAACGTGCATCTATTTATGCGTAGTATAGTCACTATTGTATTGGTCCTCAAGCTTTTCTTGTGTCTGTGATGCCATTGTTTAGTTGTGCACTCTCAACTTTTGTTTTAGGAGTATTCCTTTCTCTGAGAATATTTCACCGATTTTGTTTAAGTTGGAGACTGAAGAACTTGGTTACTTGTCGTTCTTCATAATTCTTCATTGCTTGTTCAAGATATAAAGTTTACAGTTCATTTCCATTACAAGTTGAGCATTCAATTCGATGATTTGTAACAGGTTGCACAGTAAGATATTGGACTCAAAAGATATTTTATAGAAATTGAATACGGTGTGAGAAAATGTTACATTATTGACTAAGAACTTAAATTTCACATTTTGCTTCTAACGAAATGTCGTCGGTGATGAATTTCTATCATTTTAAATTATACGGGTTTCTAATTTAATTTTTTCATTTGAAAAAATCAAAATTTAAGTTAAACACCAGGTTTGCTTCTGTTTACGCCTCATTTGTATAGTTTTTTATCCAATTAGTGTAGAACTTGATAGTCTCTTCTATATAGCTAGTAGTTAGGTTCTTATGTTTGTAATTTTGTTTCGTTGACACTAATGCTAGTTTTTGTCCTCCACGACCGTGTCCTCCGCTCCTGTGCTGCCGTCCCATGCCACCACTGCCTCAACTCGGCACCTAACGCCTCGTGAACGTTACCTCACACCTGCATCCAATAACACTTCCTCGTACTGCCATCCAACGCATTCTCTACCGCTCTCGCGAGTCTCGAAATGATACTCGGTCACCACTTGCTCAATTTGGTGTACTTTATTCTCAACTCGGAGTACCACTGTCTTACTTTGGTGTGCCACTTTTTCAACTCGGTGAGCCACTTGTTTTCAATTTGGTATACTACCTCAACTCGATGTACCAATTGTTCTCAACTTGGTATACCATCTTCTCGACTTGGACTCGGTGTACTACCTTCTTGACTCGGTGTACTACTTTTTCAACCCCTTTTTCATCTCCAATGTATTCTGTTTTAATATATTCTGTATTTGGTACGTTTACAATACCTTGTTAATATGTTGGCACTTAATATCTCGCTCACCACTATCTCAACTTGTCGTCTGACACATTTACCACTGCTTCAACTTTTTATTCGAGACATCTTGTGCTAAAATAAAATACTCAACTGGTCGTCCAATCTATACCTTACGCAAGTTATTGGATATATTCTATTTACTACATTACTCGCTTGTCTACTTCATGGGTGCTACTCATACATCCTCTCGAATGGGTCTTCTATTCAATTCTATCATGCACAACTTTGTCGGATATAAGTCACTAATTACCGCCACAACCTGCGTGCATCACGTCTACCTTGGCCTGAGACTCCCGTTCTCTTCTTTGAAGAGCCTGCGATGGATGTGTTTCACTTGTTTTTGTTGCCTTTAATTGCCAATACGTGCCTGTTCTATTTTCTCCGTTCAACCAAATACTTTGAATGTTTTGCATAAATTCTCGTTCCTGCTTCTTGCTTGTGAGAATTTTTGTTTCCTCTTCACTCTGCCTAATTGCATGTTCTGTTTCTGTCAATATTGAGTCCTTGCATCCAACTAAAAATATAATTCGTAATTTATTTCTTAACGTTTTTGCTAATACTTCACAAAATAAACTGAGCTATGATGTGATTGGCCATGATTTGGTATTGGTACACTTTACCTTGAGCTGGGCATATGGACCGTATTTATTTTCCTCTAACGCTTTGAAAATGTTTTGGGATCCTGAAACTTACCCAATTTTTCCCCTTTGCTATCCTGCTCCTCACGTTTCCCAAAGGTGTGCTGCTATGTTTTCTACTACATTTTACTCTACGTTCACATTCTTTATTTCGTTTTTATGTTTTATGCCTATTTTATTTCATCATTCTTTCTTCTGGAAGTAAATTTCTTCTATTTTTTGCCTTGTGTATATTCTTTTCGTTTTTTGTATTCTTTTCATTTTGTTTTAATGGATATTTCATTTTTCTTCTTTTTCCTTTCACGCGATTTTATAAAATTTTGCTTTATTTAATCCAATTCTCAAATCTAAAATTTTCATTTATCTGTCATTTCAATGTTCTTTTATTCTTTAAAACATTCCTTTATGTAAGTTGACTGACACTCGCTTTTTACTCTGGCCCTCTAAGATTGATTTAAATTCTATATTTTCTTCATCTTTGATTCCATGCCTGAATCCAAGCCAACCGCCGTAACCTGTTTCCAATTCTCTCACATTTATTTCATTGGAAATCCTACCATGACTAATCTCAACTCAATCACTCAATTAAAATCCCGCTTATTCTTGAACTCTCTCTCAACAACTCGACTCGTTCCATTCAATCCGTCGTCCACCATTCCAATTGCCATGACTCCTCTGCCCCCATTCCCAAACCCCGTGTAACTTCTCCCCGGCGGGAGCAGCTATGGGAGGGGTGATGAAGACCATTGGTGACATGGGCAACGTTGTGACCCACCTTGCGCTAGCCACCTCCGGGGTGGGCTCTAGGATGGCCGGGGCAGGCGACTCGCCTCTAGGTACCACTTCAGGTGCCAATTCTGCTACATCAGGTGCCTCCAGTGGCGGTGTTAAGCAGGTCACCTCCTCGGGAGCTTCCCCAAAGAAGAGCGCTTCCACTTCCAAGAAAGAAGATACGCTTCTTATGGACACGAAGCTAAAGATCGTCGAAATTCTTGAGGTGTGTTTTGATTTGTGTTCTCTATTTAATTCTTTTAAATGACAATTATTGCTATAAAGTACTTGCAGGCCATGTTGGGAATTCAAATAGATCTAATTTTAATTTTGATGATGAATCTTACCGAGTCACGTCTCCCTCAATTTACTCTTGCAGTTCATCTTGAATGTGAGATTGGACTACCGCATCAGCTGTCTGCTGTCCATCTTCAAGCGGGAGTCTGACGAGAACGCACAGCTTGCGGCCGAAGGAGGCTCCACGCCAGGCCTCAAGCAAAAGAATGTCGAGAACATCTGGAACAAGGCTCAGACTATCTTTGATGAAAGGTTGTGTCCTTATTTCGTTAAGGTTTTGTTGTTTTTTAATTTAGTTATTAATGAGCTGCGTACTTGTATTTTCATGTTATTGAGGAGCAGTTTATGTTAAGTTTTTAATTTAGTTTTCTACAGTTAGCGACAAAATTATTAGTCCACACCTCGTCTTTCAAAAATTTTTAGAATTACTCAAAAAAAATTGTTACCACAGGCATAAGATTTTCACAGGGTGTGAAGCACATTTTAGTGACAATAATACGAAGTTTCTAATACAAAATATTATTTTTGATTTACAAGCTGGACTTCAGAAACACAATTAGACAAAATTATTCATACAGTGAGTAGTGTTACACTTTATTGAGGCGAATCTACCCTTTGAGTATATTTTTAATAATCAATAGTGTGACCTTTCATCTACATAACTTTTAAAAGCCTTTTATTATAGTTTTTGACAAGCTTTTCCGTAGTTTCAGAAAAAATATTGT
>JACJUY010000813.1:98340-113387 GCA_014220935.1 Platorchestia sp. MABIK
TGTCCAAATTTTCTGAAGTTTGAAAAGTTATCATGTCAAATTCTCTTGCACTAGAAAAGATAACTGTCCAAGTTCTTACATGTTATCTTGAACGCCGAATTAAAACATGGCTTAGTGGGAAAATTAGTCGACATCAGAAATTCCGCCAACCGCCGGGAGGTTTGACTCATTTCTTTTTTAACTCGGAAAGCTTTCACAAAATTATATTAGAGCCCACCAACATAACTCATCGCAGTTCCAACACGGAAAAGATAACTTTCTAATTACAATAACCCATACCGACCCATTGTATCGAACATTACGTATAAATTACAGTATGATGTACACGCTGGAAACGTTTTTCTATACTACCCAATAATTTCCCGTTTCTGTTAATACGTACCATGAAATTCTAAATATTTGAATGACAAATTCGAATAATTATAGCATCTTGCAGAGTTGACTGACGCTGAATGTTTTAATGGTAATTATTGTTAAAAAAAGAACAAGTAGGTAAATTTTGGAGAGGTAAAGGCAAATTGTGTTATACTAGTTACTGTTGCACGTACAGTAATCCTGGTTACTGTTATACGTACAGTAATCCTGACTACGATCATACGTACAGTAATCCTGGATTTTGTGACAGTAATCATTGTGATTGCAACATAATCATAGACTGGCTCGTGTGGGCAAATATGTAGCTCATTTGTATTGTAGCTCTACCAATTCTATATAAGAGTTGACTGGATCGCTTAGATTTTATCGAATTTGTTCTTAGTTTTTAAGAAGTGTGTGTCAATGAAAGTTTGAATGGAAAACTGTAATTGTAGTGTGTCAATTAGAATTTAATGTAGGTCATTTTGAGTTAATTTCATAATAATGCTCATAACGACCTGCGTTATTAACAAGAATGCAATTTTCGTTGAATGCCCATTAAACCTGAACTACTACGTCTTTTTTGTCACATTAAGAGGGTTGTCAGGGAAGTAAGGCTGACTTGAACAAAATCCTAACATATTTACTGCAACTGCTTCATAGGAATGTTTTGAAATTCATGTCAAGATTGTCTCACAAGATTGTTTCCAATTTCCTCTGTGCAAATTAAGAACAGTTAAGGAATTGAACCAAAAATAAGGATGACGATTTTTTGATCAGGGGTGGATGCTTCTCAGGAAAGCAGGCAATTTTTTCCCTTTGCTTCTTTTTTTGCAATTTAATTTGTTCTTGTTACTGAAATAATTTTGTTAGTGAGTCGTTTTGCTTCTTGGCTTCATTTAAAAATAAGATGATTAGCTAGAAATCTAAGCCTCGCGTTGCTTGAGTAAGACTTTCTTGAATCTTGAGTTTCTTTATCTACTTTATACCATTGGGGTTTACCTACAACTTTCTTTCTATCTTGCGTTAGCTGACGATGAGCTGGTTTAGCTTGAGAATTATGAGTTTGAAATTTCCTATTTCACAATTAAATGTTTTACATGATATTACTTTTTTATCACTTTATCATACTACACAGTTGTTGCTTGCTTGATCAGTCTCTCTGTCACGCTCTCAAGATGCTTAATGACCCTATTTGGGATACGTGTTTCACCAGTGCACAAGTTCAAGAATCTTTTATTCGCGGGTACTATTAGGATGGATATATTTGTTTGGCATCCACGTCTGTAGGGTTGATTTAAAGAAAACATCGAGTCTCGTCCTTTTTGACGGGACGTGTACTCCAGCTCACTTATATTTATTTAAACGAGTACAAACCGCTGGTGCGAGAGGTAATGGAGGAAGAAGGCAGAATCTTGCAATGTGTAGACAGTGATGTGCCTTTGGTTTAGACAGACGTCGATCGATTCTTTCTAGATAATATTTATGCAGAATTTCATAGTCGCATTATTGACTAGAAGCAGCATCTGATTTTTATTCTTTCACTTGTTAAAGTTATTCTGTATAGTTTCGTAAGATATTGATGGGAAGTTTCGACATTTCTATGTTATTGCTACTTTTAGCCTCTACACTAGTCACCAAACACAGAAAGTTGTTAAATTTAGTGTAAATAAATTCAAAAACTTCAGCTTATTGAAAGTAATAAAACGCTTTTTCAGTGTACTGCAAATAATTCTGTATCATTTTCTTTTACTTCAAATAATTCTATTCTATTTCGCCTCCTAATTATTTAAACTTAGTGTTAGAATGCTCATCTAATTACTTCTAAGACGTAAATTGTACATTTTTTCAGTTTTACTGCAAGTAGTTGCGTTATACTAACGTTTATTGCCAATAATTTTATTCTATTTATCACCTAATTACTCTCGCTGACTGTCCGTAATTCTTCAATACCACATCTCACAGTGAGCAATTCTTAACTATTTCTTTACTTGAAACTAGGAACTACATCACTAACTATCGTGTACTAAAAAAGAACTGCCTATGAACTCCATACGAACGACGAATTAACTACCTACGAACTACATATTAACTACACATGAACCAAAAAAATGCTGCTTCATCATTACGTTAAGCACCATCAATATACGAAGGATGTTTAAAATGACACCGCGTAGTTCGACTGACGTGCAACTTCAGCCCGAGTTTGCGAAGCATTAATCTCCCAATCCGAATAATAAAGAACAGTCTATCCTCTCCAGCTGATTTCGTCGAGTGCTCGATTATTTTTAATCGCCTCCAAATTGGCGGAGTTAATGAAGAGAACCGGAGCGCATCAGCCCTCTTCGGTGCACGGAGATCTGCTCAGCGAGAGGATCGCGTCAGTGTGACAGAAACGTGATTCGCTTGGTTGTAACATGCTCCACTTGGTCATAACATGCTCCACTTGCTCATAACATGCTCCACTTTCTCATAACATGCTCCATTTGCTCATAACATGCTCCACTTGCTCATAACATGTTCCACTTGCTCATAAGATGCTCCACTTGCTCATAACATGCTCCACTTGCTCATATCATGCTTCACTTGCTCATAACATGCTCCACTTGCTCATAACATGCTCCACTTGCTCATATCATGTTTTACTAGCCCATTCATGTTTTTCTTACCCCAAACATTTGTCACTGGCTCAAAGCATGCTTCTCTCGCTCGAAACATGCCCGATATTGTCAAAACAATCTACAGCATTTTGCAACGTCGCTTGGTCTCCGGTTTTCTTCATAGTTAAATTTCTCTGAACCAAATCTATGGAGAAAAATAGTTTTTGACCCTGTGAAAGATGTGTACGAAGCAACGTGGTACGTGGAATTATTGGAACTACTTGTATCATGACTACGCTATACTGTGATGTCAGTTATTTTTTATCTGCTTTAATTATGATTGAATGAGTTGGAAAAAGAGTCACTGCATTAAAATTGTGGTGTAATTTGTTTTTGATTTCATTTTAAATTTGATTTTGTGAATACAATTAGTTCGTGTGAGAAATGCAATCTGCCGCTGTTTTTTGGATAGGTTTTAATTAGTGCCACTCTCAGATGGCCTTGTGAGCTTCTTTTATTCTGTCGACTTATTACCGTTCATAATTCCGAATAGTTTCTATTATTCTGATGTGAATGTCCTTAACATCAATACATTTTCTATGTTCATTAAAGTTTTTTCATTATTCCTGTCATCGAATGCGACGGGCGTCCAAGTATCGATGTCCTTAATTCATTGTTTTTCGTTGGCAACGAAAATCAGAACATTTTTTCAATAGTTACCCTGGTCGCGTTGCGATAACACTTGCCGCGTTGCTCGCATGCTATAATTTTATCACATCAGCAGCATAAACATTTCGTATGTCGTATGGGGTACATAAGTATTTCCTGTATCGCTTGGGTTGCGTATATACCTCTAGTATCGAATGGGTTGCATAAGTATTTTCTATTTCGCATGGATTAAATAAACATTTCTTTCACAGCTTGGGCTGAACATTTTTTTTTTCACATATGGGCTAATTTTTTTTGTGATTGATTAGATAGGTGTTTATTTACTTGACTTGTATGCACGAAATCTTTTTTCGAACGCATGGTTAGGGTGAAAACTCGCAGATTGGATAAAAGTCCACGGGAGGCAGCAGTCAAGCAACGCTCTCTTAGTATTTCTGAGAAGATGAAATTTCTGCAGCCGATGACGTCACAGACCGTGTGTTTAGAAAACTCCTCTATTAAAGCTCACGATATTATCCCTTATGTAATTATGAAGAGTTATTGGTAGCTTGAATGCTTGCTTGTTCCGTTTGTCTGTGACGCTCATAAGGGTGCGCAATGACCGTATCTGTGATTCGAGTGACACCAGTGCGCAAGTACAAGGATGTTTAAATCGCTTGTGCCGTTAGGATAGAAATGTTTGTTTATCATCTATGCCTAGAAGGGATATTTGAGGAAAATATCGAATCCTGTCATTTTTGACGAGCCGTGTACACTAGTAATATACAGGGTGGCGCATAAGTAACGCACCCTTTTGAAGGTAAATTTTAAAAATTTATTACCGCAATATACACTGGATATCTGTAGACAGGATACGACATGTAAATAAACTTTAAGAGTTTCTCTATCGTTTGCAATTAACCCTATCGTTATACCTTTCACAGTTTATTTATTACTAATTTTTTCAAAGGGGGCGTTACTTTCGCCACCCTGTATTTATCAAAATCAGTTTTGTCGGAAACTAAACCCGGCCAATATCGTTCACTCAGTAGGCTACCTCAAGATTGTATTTTTTGTATTGAAAATGTCAGACTGATTGGATTTAGATTGCTAGATTCATGAGAAATACCTTGATCGTAATAAGTTTTCCCCACTGAGGCTTCAAAGATCTTTTTAATTATCAAAAGTGGTATACCTATAGAAATATTCTCCGCGTTTTCCTCTTACCTCCTGTTTCAGAAACGTGTAATACTTATAGAAGAGTAAAACTAAATTCGATTTGAAATTCTCGGCATTGTTTAAATCGTAAAAAACAGTGAATGAATGGTCTAGAATTTTATTCTGAGACAACTCGTTCCACTGATTTACTTCATTTTCTGTAATACAGTTTATTTTCTGCTGTGAATTTGCGTGCAATTCTTTCTAGTTAATCTCTCGTTATGAGGTTTGATAGATCTTAGTTTCTGACAAATGACTTGATAAATAATTGATCTGGAAAGTGATCATGAGCTGGTACAAAGAAGTATGAAATGAAAAGTTTTATTGTAATTTTGACTAACTTATTCGAAATGAGAATAACAAGCGTAAAATTAATTACCAGGTCTACACAGTACTCATCATGCAGGAAAAAAAGATAGAGAAAAGAAGCACTTTTACACCGAGAATCGTTACCACAAGAATCATTTGCGAAATGTAGTCACGTTATAACTTGTGGTGAAGCATGAACGGAAATCTTTTTTGGCAAGAATACTGCATATATATAGGTGAAGTCATTACTTTTACGAAGAAACATCCATCTAATGACCTCGTCTGTTCTTCACTTGATCATCGACTGACCATCATCAAACTCTCATCTAACAACCACCATCACTAGACCATCATTTGATTACCATTTGATCATCATCTGAATACCATCTGATCACCACCCGACCATAATCTGACTATCATCAAACAATCATCTCATCATCGCCGGACTATCATCTGACCATCATTTGACCATCACCTGACCACCGTCGAAACATTCTCTGAACATCATTTGACCATCACCGGACCACCATCGAAACATTATCAACCATCTGACCATCAGTTTCACGTGACCACGGCCATTGCACCTCATCAAGTGACAGACACGCCACAAGTCGGTGTCGTTGTCCATAGTTCAGAAGTCGGTGTCGTTTTTTAAGCCTGCGCTGCGCAACGAGCTGGAATTCCGCGTGATGAGAAAGTGTGTCTCTCACCGGCCTGTCGGCATAAAGTGCTGACTCATCATTTGTGGTTTCCTTGAGATTCTATCCGAGAAAAATATGATCCATGTTAGGGAAACTTCAATGAAGGCGGACGCTGCTAAAACTCCGATAATTCGGCGGCGTCGCGGCGGTGATACGCTCGTAATTTCTGTGGTGCTCTGTGAAGAATATTTAACGGGAGTCTGCGTCTCACAAAGCATGCGTGGTTGAGATCAGTTGTTTATCTTGTTTACTGCATTTTAAAATATGTCCACGAGGTGTGGTAGTGGAATTTCGAAGCCTGTTTCTTCAAGAAGAATAAATGATTATAAAATGCATAGGAAGTTGTTTTATGAAGAGAAAGGAAATTTGCAAAGTAAGTAAATCCTCGTTCAAAAATTCCGCTTGTGTACTTACACAACTCCTTCAGTAAGCATGGAATGAGTGGGATTGAAAATTAAGGAGTATTGAAAATAGCCTAATATTGAAGGGAGCATGGAATATTAGGGATGATTATAAATGGTATTACATGGAATAAAGCAAGGACTATTAGGGAGCATTACAAATGATATTGCAATGCAGGGAACATGGAGTATTAAAAGTAATGAAAACAGAAGTATATTGAATGAAACATGGAATATTATGGAGTATTAAAAATGGTATTACAATGAGTGTAACAAAGAATATTAGGGATTATTAGAAATTCAATTACACAGTTACATTGAATGGAACATGGAATGTTTGTGAGTATCAAAATAGTTCAGTGTTCAACATCGTACATATAATCTTACTCGAATGTGAAAGTATATCCATTTTTCTGAGGTTGAGTGTAATAGACCATCGACAATGTTGAGCATCAGCGAGCTAAAAAATAATGCTCACGGAAAATGTTTAGTATTTTTGGTCAGTTAATTAATTAAGGCCATTACTGATTTGAGCAGCACCGATAAATGTTCGTGCTGCACGTGTTTGTCTGCTAATTAATTAAGACCATTTTTAGAATCGATTCATTAATTACCATCACGTGCCTTTAAAGCCCATTTATTAATGACCATCACGTGACTTCAAAACCGATTTATTTATGACCATCACGAAATTTTAAAACTGATTGGCCTTTGTTGATGTGTTCGAAATTTTAAATCCAAGCCAAAATTTTAAAAAGTAAGCCCTTCTTAACTGAAACAAACATCAACTTTTTATCCACGTTCCAGTGTATTTTCGAATTTTTTTAAACCTCGAAACCTACTCTGAAACCATACACATTCAGAAAAGCACCTGAAAATTGTAAAATTCCAAATTCAGTTTAAACACTAGTAGTATGCAAGTACAAATTTTCAAAACTGTTTTCTAAACTTTGCCGGTGAAGTCTAACGAAATGAAAACAGGACCCTTGCAATTCTCAAAACTGTTTTCACGGTGAACCGTCCAAGCAAACTTTGCCGGTGAAATCGAACGAAATGAAAACAGGAGTCACTTTTTTTTGGGTTGGTGAGCAATTTTTCTCTTGAGTTTAGCGAAGGAAAATTCCGGAGTTTCATTAAGCGTGGAGCAGCGGGGAGAAGTAATCAGGGGAGATTCCAATTGAGCGCGAAACAAAGGCTAAGTGATGGCATCCTAAGGTAATTTTTTCTCAGAAAATTCACCGGTAGCAGCAGCTGCTGTGTCTTACATCGGGGCTTTTGTTTGCAGTTACTGTATCCTCTGTGTACACTGTACTATATTTACCGTATTCTTTGTGTACACTGTACTGTAGTTACTGTATTCTCTGTGTACACTGTACTATATTTACCGTATTCTCTGTGTACACTGTACTGTAGTTACTGTATTCTCTGTGTACACTGTACTATATTTACCGTATTCTCTGTGTACACCGTACTGTAGTTACTGTATTCTCTGTATACACTGTACTATATTTACCGTATTCTCTGTGTACACTGTACTATAGTTACTGTATTCTCTGTGTACATTGTACTATAGTTGCTATATCCTCTGTGTACACTGTACTATAGTTACTGTTTTCTCTGTGTGCATTGTACTATAGTTGCTGTATCCTCTGTGTACACTGTACCGTAGTTGCTGTATTCTCTGTGTACACTGTACCGTAGTTGCTGTATTCTCTGTGTACACTGTACCGTAGTTGCTGTATTCACAGCATGCAAGATACTGTATTCACTGCAAACTGTATACTGCAGTTATTGTATTCAAGGCATGTAATGTACTGTAGTTACAGTATTAACCACGCGCTCTATACTGTAGACACTGTAGTGCTGCATGCAGTATACTGAAGTCCCTGTAGTTACACTATTCACTGAAGTTGCGGTATTCACTGCGTGCAGTATACTGTAGTTACTGAATTCACTACAAACTGTATACTGTAGCTACAGTGTTAATTGCAAACAGTATATACTGTTGTTACGGTGCTCACTGTATGCTGTATACTGCAGTTCCTGAATTCCTGTAAGCTGTACTCTGAATTACAGTATACAGTACATGTGTGAGATGTACTGGAATACAGTATACAGTACATGTGTGAGATGTACTAGAATACAGTATACAGTACATGTGTGAGATGTACTGGAATACAGTATACAGTACATGTGTGAGATGTACTGGAATACAGTATACAGTATACAGTACATGTGTGAGATGTACTGGAATACAGTATACAGTATACAGTACATGTGTGAGATGTACTGGAATACAGTATACAGTACATGTGTGAGATGTACTGGAATACAGTATGCAGTACATCCATGTCACGCACACAACTCACGTCAAATGGCTAGTTTTCATGCAGGGCTTACAGGATACAATCTACAGAAATCACGTGTGATCAGCTGTACTTACTTTGCACCAGTGTGTATGTGGGTGTGTGTAATGTAGCACTTCTCAACTTATGCGTAAATAATATTCCTTAAAGTTAGATCACACATTTACGTTATTTTTTCGTTTTTTTAGGAATGAAAAAGTTTAAACAATTTTAAAATTCATCATTTTGATTTAAAATTGAGACTCGCAAATGATGATCAGTTTAAAATAAGGTATCCATTAATCTACACACAGATATTATAATTAGTTCTCTCCAACATTTTTTGTTCTTTCAAGAACTCAAATACAGAAATACATTAAGTTCTAAAATTAAAAATAATGACCTTCAAAACTCAAAAAGAAAAATGCATCAAGATCCAAAATTAAGAATGGTCACCTTCAAAACTCAAAAAATGAAACAATAAAGATTTATAATTAAGATTGGTGCCTTGCAAAAGCCAATAGGAGATACAAATAAAAACTAGAATTAAAAATAATTTCCTAAAACAACCAGAGAGAGAAACATTTAAAATTGAGAAAATAAACAAAAAATGCGTGCGACCCTGGAAACTGTCCTGTTGATAACCCTCTCACCAACCCGCGCAGCGTGCAGACTGTGCACTGACCTGCGTATGATCTGGATGCTGTTAAAGAAACACAGATAAATTCTTTTTAGAGAAATGAACCACATCTATGTTTAAATTTTCTACCCGTCGAAATGGTTAGAAATCATGATGAATTCTACTATGGGTAATGGACCTGGAATTCTTTTAACATTTTTCAGCCTTCCCAAATTGCTGGAGATTACAGCGCGTCAAAATTACCTTATAATCATCAACAATTTCTACTTTTTAAGCCAAATTCAAATTAACGCAGCGCAACGTCGCGACACAAAAGCAATATTTTGAGGCTTGCATAACTAAGAAAATATGTTCATGTCACGTTAGAAAGTGTGGAAACATTTCATAACAGAACTTACGACGCTGTAAATTGCAACAAAGAATTGGAATTCATGAAGACGATGAGCAACTACCTGTATTATTACTTAAACGACCTTAAGATTTTTCAATGATTGATAAATTATTATATTAATCAATAAATTACTATAGATATTATTATAAATTGATCCTGCGACTATCATGTTAGCATGTGAAACCTGAACACGAAAATTAAACGTAAAAATTTAAGTGCTGGGAAATTTTGGGCTGAGAAGTGATTTGTCATCTGTGAGATGCGTTCCGCTGCGTAGTCTGCTAAAACTGTGTTGTTAAATAGGACTAACATGGCTTCATTTAATAGTTCAAAATGGCGCTCCTTACTGATGTGATTCGTCTTTATTCGACATTTTAAAATGGCTTTTTTATGGGATTCAACACAACTTAGTTTAATAGTTCAAAGCGGTTCTACTAATTGATCAAATACGAATGAGCAAAATTGTCGAAAATAACTCAGTTTAATGGTCCAATAAGAATTTATACAATAGTTTAAAAGGGCTCCAGTTTTAGATCGAATGGAATTTAATTAGTAGTTCAAAAAGTTCATACTTAATTATTTAAAACGACTTGCTTTAATTCTATACATCGTCTCAACCTAATGACCTCGGAAGAATTTCCATAGAAGTCAAAAAAAGCTAAGCTCGACAGACCAAAATTGTTTTTTTGCATAAACGTTTTAAATGGACCGTGTTTTTAAACATAATAAAATGGCTTTATTTGTTTATCCAAAACGGCTCTACTCAACGGTCCAGCACAGCTCTGCTTAATAACCTAACATAATAACTTAACATCTTACCTCACAACAAAAGTGGCATTGCATATTCAATATTTAAAGAGCGTCTGAATTTGATTACTCTGATTTCACTCTTCATGATATTGCTTTGGACCGAATATTTCATGGGTGATGCTAGATCAACTAATTCACAAGAACAAGGTCTCTTTGAACGATGTGCTTACATTACTTCAGAATATAATTTCGTTGAATGATGAAATGTCCTTATTTTGAAGGCCGTTCTAATTTGTCTTGAAAATAAGAATAAAAAATAAAGTTAAAATGAGATCAAAAATGAATATAAAGTCCTTGAAGTACCGTTCTGGTAGATGTTCCAAACTTTAGTTTAAGCGTACTCTTTAAGCTTCAGACCCAACGTACTCTTTAAGCTTCAGACCCAACGTACTCTTTAAACTTCAGACCCAACGTACTCTTTAAACTTCAGACCCAACGTACTCTTTAAACTTCAGACCCAACGTACCCTTTAAACTTCAGACCCAACGTACTCTTTAAACTTCAGACCAAACGTCCTCTTTAAACTCCAGACCCAACATACTCTTTAAACTTCTGACCCAACGTACTCTTAAAACTTCAGACCCAACGTACTCTTTAAACTTCAGATCCAACGTAATCTTTAAACATCAGACCCAACGTCCTCTTTAAACTTCAGACCCAACATCCTCTTTAAACTTCTGACCCAACGTACTCTTTAAACTTCAGGCCCAACGTACTCTTTAAATTTCAGACCCAACGTACTCTTCAAACTTCAGACTCAACGTACTCTTTAAACTTCTGACCCAACGTACTCTTTAAACTTCTGACCCAACGTACTCTTTAAACTTCAAATCCAACGTACTCTTTAAACTTCAGACCCAACGTACTCCTTTAACTTCTGATCCAACGTACTCTTTAAACTTCTGACCCAACGTACTCTTTAAACTTCAAATCCAACGTACTCTTTAAACTTCAGACCCAACGTACTCTTTAAACTTCAGATCCAACGTACTCTTTAAACTTCTGACCCAACGTACTCTTCAAACTTCAGACTCAACGTACTCTTTAAACTTCTGACCCAATGTACTCTTTAAACTTCTGACCCAACGTACTCTTCAAACTTCAGACTCAACGTACTCTTTAAACTTCTAACCCAACGTACTCNTACTCTTTAAACTTCTGACCCAACGTACTCTTCAAACTTCAGACTCAACGTACTCTTTAAACTTCTGACCCAACGTACTCTTTAAACTTCAGACCCATCGTACTCTTTAAACTTCAGATCCAACGTACTCCTTAAACTTCTGACCCAACGGACTCTTTGAACTTCAGAACCAACAAACTCTTTAAACTTCAGACCCAACGTACTCTTTGAACTTCTGACCCAAGTTTTCAGGATATATTTTAATTCGCCCTTTGTATACAGCATGTAATCAGGTTCTCGGAAATCTGCCATCGCTGGAAGAGCGAAGATCAGACCAACCACAGGAAGCTAATGACTAAGAGCTTCAAGGCGAGCGGTGGTTCCGTGGAGAGAAGCCACAAATGCTGCGAGCAAGGCGAATGTATTATGGTCATAGAAAGTTAAATCCTAACTTAATAGCGTTAAATATTAACGGAGTTAAATATTAACTTAACAGAGTTAAACAATAACCAAACAGAGTTACATATAACTTAACAGAGTTAAATATTAACTTAACAGAGTTACATATAAACTTAACAGAGTTAAATATTAACTTAACAGAGTTACATTTAAACTTGATAGAGTTAAATATTAACTTAACAGAGTTAACTATTATCTTTTAAATATTAACTTACAACATACAGGAAAAACAAATAAAAACGCTTTGTAAGTCAAGATTTTCGCAGAGTCAGTCAGTTTAATTGTCGAGCGGGAAGTTGCGCTTGGCCATTTTTTTAACCGTGAAATGGTCGCTGTAGGAAAATTTGTGACAGCAATGTCTTCAAGTCGCCTGCTCGAGCTACAGAAGAACTTAGTTTTCAAAAACTCACGTCCGAAAACTCGTCAAAATATAATATTTGTTCGAGGATAGTCTGCTTCATTATCACGAAACACTTTGCAATAATATATTATTACATGGATGGTCAAAACAGACGATTATAGCTAATCATTTTATTGCAGGTACGAAATATTGGGCGTAGATGAGCTTTCATGCTGAGGAAAAACGTTGTTTGTAAATGAGCCTTCATGCTGAGGAAAAGCGTTGGATAAACAGCTCTCAAAGAGAGTTGTTCTATGATCATATTTAAGGGGTAACTATCAAGATAGCATACCATTGAGCATACCATTTTAACAGCGTGTAAGTAAATATAAGTGAGAAACAGATACATATAACACGAAATTTCAATGATTTCTATTCAAATGGAAGCAAAAAGCTGCATCCTCAAGCAAAAAATTATAAAATTTTCTAATCAAAAGCACACAAAAACTAGTAGCCATAAAACACGTGATTTTGGCAGCTTTCAATCTCAAGTTTACGAAGAAAACCCTTCGTAATTAGAGCGAAGACCAGTGTTCTTTATGGGGATAAAAATGGGCAATGGCTACGGAACCTCACAGAACTGAACAGACAGTTGCAACGGCGGCAGTCAATAACGGAGAAAATGAACAGTGAGCAGGAGCGTGAACAGGGCTAACACGCAACGTTGTCTTCAGATCAGGGCTGTATTTGGCCACCCCATGCGGGTTGACATTCTGAGGGTTGAGGGGTGTGTGGGGTGAGGGGTGTGTGGGGTGAGGGAAGAAGAGTGTGGGGTGTGTGGGGAGAGGGAAGTGGTGTGTGGGGGGAGGGAAGGGGAGTGCGGGGTGTGTAGGGTGAGGGAAGGGGAGTGTGGGGTGAGGGAAGGGGTGTGTGGGGTGAAGGAAGGGGAGTGTGGGAGGGCGAAATGTACGCACCAGACAACCTCACAGCTATTCACTGCCATCACAGGTCATAGCTCTCTGAATTACGATACACCAAAGCTGCAACTACAATTCAGCTCATGGTCATTGGATGTACTGTTATAGCGGAAATTTTTTTTGAGAAGCTAATAACGTTCGACGAATTGTGAAGTGAAATATGAGTATACTTATTGGCTTAATTATGACGTATTTAATGACATACGTCGAACTACGAAATGAATTCTCAATGCACACATAGTCACTCTCATGACGTACATGCTGTACATATAGCCTTAATTATGACGTACATAATGACGAACGTCGAATTGCGGGATCAATTCTGAATGCACACATCGCCAATCGATGACTGTTATTGCAGGATTGACGCGCAGTAACGCACTTGTACACAAGCTGTCCGGTTTATTTTCGCTCCAACATCGAGGGGATTGGAAAGCAGAGTTTCCATTTCAGCAAGCAGCGCGGGAGGCGGTATTTGCATTGCATTATGCACCAGTGAGTGGAGCTCTCCGCCGCCGCCAGAAATAGCCGCAGCGCAGCCGTGAAACTCAAGTCCAGGGTAGCCTCCGCTCTGTGACTGGAGAGCTCTGGGCCTCTGTGCATGCGCGGCGTTTCAACGCGAGTAAAATAAGGGTGGCTTCATGAAAAGCTTAGCGTTTCAACGCGAGTAAAATAAGGGTGGCTTCATGAAAAGCTTAGCGTTTCAACGCGAGTAAAATAACGGCGGGTAAAGATAAGCACAGGATTTCAAAGAGAATAAAATAAGCATGGGTTCACATAAGCTTTGCGTTTTAAAGAGAAAAAATAAGTATGAGTGCAGACGAGATTAGCGTTTAAATGAAAATGAAATAAGTACGGGCTTAATTCTCAGTATGCAATTCGACAATGTTGAAAAAAAGCTTTAAACACAATCATAAACATGCTTCTGTATATTATTCAACATAGCGTTCTAAAGAGAATATAACAAGCATGGGTTCAATTAGGAATAGGGTTTCAATGAACATAAAATAAGCGCAGGCTTAATTGTTTTGAGACAATTTGACAATGTATGAAAAAGCTTTTGACACAGCTCTAACCATTAGCAGGATCCGTGGACCACGGATCCACGGATCCGTGGTCCACGGACAATGTTTTAAGCTAGGTGAACCCGGGAAAAAATTCCGTCAAGATTACCTAACCTATGCTAACCTAACGTATCCTATCCTAACCTATAATAACCTAACATATTCTATCCCATCATAACCTATCCAAACCTATCCTATCTAACCTATAATAACCTATATTAACCAAACCTATCCTATCCTAACCTAACCTATCCTATCCTATCCTAACCTATCCAAACCTATCCTAACCTAATCTAACCTAACCTATTCAAGCCTATCCTAACCTAACCTATCCTAATCTGTCCCAACCAAACCTATCCTGATAAAATGCCAAGCATATCTGTGCATATAAAGGTCATCTTTAAAGGTAATTATCACTGAGCAATTCGGTATCCATGATACTGCAAACTCAGACGAAAGCGTAACGAACGGACCAACTGAAAGTGTAACAGACGGACTAACTTACTAAAGAACTAACGAAGGAACAAGTAGAATATTCATTATACAGGGTGTTTCAAAAATACACGGCATAATTTCAGGTATGTATTTCCCACATGTAGACAATCAAAATAGTTCATTACAACATATGTCCGGAAATGCTTCATTTCCGAGTTATGGCCTTCACAAC
>JACJUY010000813.1:114419-184813 GCA_014220935.1 Platorchestia sp. MABIK
TGTTGTGAAGGCCATAACTCGGAAATGAAGCATTTCCGGACATATGTTGTAATGAACTATTTTGATTGTCTACATGTGGGAAATACATACCTGAAATTATGCCGTGTATTTTTGAAACACCCTGTATAGATACGTCTACACATTATTCGACAAAGCGTTTCAAAGAGAATAAAATAAGTATAGGATCAGAAATGTTGCGTAGAACGCATGGTCTCCTTGAAGAGACGAATTTAACAGCTATCTGGTGACAATTTCTAATTTTAACTACAAATAGAAGGTAAAATTTGTCGTGTTCTTCAGATTCAGTGAAAAGTAGGAATGGCAAATGTCGCAATGAAATAAAATACAGGAACAAAAGCACATCAATGTAATATAATACGGTAAAACTGTTGCGCATTTGTTCAACTCATTGAAAGTAATCGAGTTAGAGTCAATTTGGAATTCGGATTATGTTCCGAAGTACGAAATGTTTCATTTATTGAAAATAATGTACTTGCATTTCGTTGCGAAACTAAATCGTTTTATGACTCGAATAGAGAAAAAAAATAAATGTACGAAAGCAAGTAATGACACTTATTTCATCAAAGTATCCAAGTGAATCACACGCACACAGGGAAAATGAAATCTGTGCGAATAAGAGTTTAATTTCTTCCAAAAATCACAGAAACGCAAGACTTCGCCATTTTACGAAGTAGATTGTGCCCATGGACGCAGGCATCTTAAATTCAGTTGTATGACTAAAACCATTCCTTGAGTGACATTCATAAACAGTGCTTTTTCAGTCACACTTTGAAGCTTGATGATTGATAGAATTATTGTTTATGTCATTCAAGCGTCTCGCATTAGGATGTTAATTTTATCAGTGAATTTTACAATTACTTGGCTTTAAATCAGTTATAAATATATTAGTGTTTATTAATCAATCCGTTTAGATTAAAATGAAATAAAAATATTTTTACCAAAGTTCAGGCCTAAATTTTGGAATTAATAAATTTTAATATATTTAAACTTGGCTGAGTGATCAGTAGTATGACCACCAAACGTTAATAATCTAGCTCTCAGTACCTCAACTCAAATATGTCCCCTAAAAAATCATGACAATATCCAATTTGACTCATAAATCATGACTATCTTCCACTTCACTCATAAAATCATGACTATCTTCAACTAGATTAAAATATGATAATCTTCAACTAGACTCAAAAATCGTGACTATTTTCAACTTGACTCGAAAATTATGACAATCTTCAACTTGATTCGAAAATCATGACCACCTTCAAATTGATTAAAAAATCATGACTATCTTCAACTTGACTCAAGTCTACCGGTACCAGCCACGGTCAAATCTTTAGCCTTTCTTCTACTCAGTTGCGTACTGCCTAAGTTTTCGTCGATGCCATTGAAGTTTCCGCCAGTTGTATCCAAATCTCTTGCACCTCAGTTCCTCTCTGCTACAATGTTACCCACACCCTCCCCTGTTTCCTCTCACCGCTACCATCCTATAGCACGCAGAATGAACGTTTCTCCGTCAAACATCCGCCAAACACCGCTCTGTTCAACTACAATTTTCATGATTCCAAAAGCAAAGAGCATTTGAATATTTGTTCAGTAAACTTCGCTGTTCGGCAAAACAAATTTGAATAAACAATGGAGCTCGTGGGAAATTTTCAGTTTCCGAGTGCATTGCTACGCAAGAGATTGTTGGATGCTTGCGGTTCTTGCGGACCGAAGAAAAGGATTGGAGTTACCAGAGTACTGAACAAATAGACATCGCATGCTCTGGTGGACCGATTTGCTTTCTAAGGATTCTACAATTGGAGCTCCGGTACACTGTATTAACAGCGTTTCGATAACGCTGAGCTCAGGGTATGAATTTTGTATAAATAAACACAGGGTTTTCTTCAAGTTTCTGATATAGGTCTTTATAAATATTGAAAATATGAATGCCATCTGCAAGTATCGGAGTAGGAATAAGAGAAATTTTCGTGCAAACTTGTTGCTAGTTCTATGGTGATGCAAAAATTTCAACCCCGAAAACTAAGAAAAAATTGCGCAAGTGTCAGAGATGAAATAAAATTCTCCTCGGGCAAAATGTGGAGCTTGCATTAGAATAGTAAAAAGATTTCATCCTACAAAACCCAAGAAATAAAATCTGGAAGTTTCATCATTGATACATAAGTTTTTTGGCCAAATTTGTGCCTAGAAGTGGTATTTGCAAAAACTCTAATCCGTGAGACTCAGGAAAAAAGTATTTTAGGAATTTTATGATCCCAGATTATTTGGGAAGTACGAAATTACAATTAAATTCGTAAAATTTTAGCTCTCACATGGTGAAAAATAAAAATTCAAACATGTTTTGCTCCTCATTCTCACGACATGAAATTTGTGTAATTGACCCATGAAATCTTCGTTTCAATAGAAATCAACTCCAGAAGCGAACAAAAACAACCTGTTCCAATGACAATTTTTTTTTATAATGCAAATTTCGAGAGAGAGTATACCCATCTTCAGTGATAATTTTTAAGAGGATAACAAGAATGAGTGAATAAATTCTTCGTAAAACTAAGCACTAAGATTAGAGAAGATAGACTGAGTCACTGGCGCAGATGCTAATCTAGATGTCTCTGATATATGTATATATTTGTAAATTATGTCATCTTATAGATGTCTCCGATGTATGTACTCATATTTCGTAAGCAAAACTGTAATGCAACCATTGTAAACCTTTTTTAAATGAACATTACAGAATCTTTCATCTGAGATCGAACAAGCAGCGTTATTGAAAAGAAATTTCTGCTGATGAATTAATCTGCTTAATCAAGTTCTCAGATTATTTAGAAAAGGATATGAATGAGTTTTATAGTTTCGTTCAAATAGAATGACTCGAACCAAACGCTAAATCACGAATGTTTACATATGGAGGTGATGATGGAAGGTGGTCGGCTCGAAGGGAAAAAATCGTGTGACATTTTGGCTCGTTGTCCTGTTGGAAGATGACGTTACCACCGAGTTGCGCTGCAGCGCGAGATCAAATGTCATATTCTCCCGCATGTTCTGGTGCAAGTTTTGTTCTTCTGGAACTCTAGCTTTCATGATACAATAATTTTTTCAAATGTATTGTAGAACAAATTAAGCATATCATAAAAATTGAGAAAAAGTGTGAAGTACTTCTCTTTGATAGGGAAAAGCATGTTATTGTATTGTTAAGAAGTAAGAAATCTATGGGATATATCAATGTATAACTACCATTAAGAGTCAGTCATGGTAAAACCTCTAATATGTTTGATAACTAGATTATTTTGTAAAAATCTTTCTATAAGAAAAAAGTTCTCTATGTTAGATATGGGCATTATCTCATATTAG
Source organism: Platorchestia sp. MABIK (assembly GCA_014220935.1). Classification (NCBI taxonomy): domain Eukaryota; kingdom Metazoa; phylum Arthropoda; class Malacostraca; order Amphipoda; family Talitridae; genus Platorchestia; species Platorchestia sp. MABIK. The sequence continues at coordinate 117,783 of JACJUY010000813.1, forward strand.
TGTACACAATCCGTAAAAAATGACGGGATTAGATATTTTCTAGAGACAAATCTTTTAGATGTGGATGACAGACAGATGTATCCATCCTAATAGTAGCCGCTATTAAAATATTCTTGTACCTGTGCACTGCTGAAACTTGTATCGCAGACACCGTCATTAAGCAGCATCCGTAAGAGTGTGACAGAGAAACGAACCAACCAACCGAAACGGACCGACCAAGTTAATGTGTTCAATGAGATTCCCATTATAATGACATAGGAAAAATAACCCACAAAAAATTCATAAATCAATTTATTTATAAATTTATGGGAACACCTAGCGTTTTATCATATATTATTGATACAACCGGATTCTTCAAAGTCAAGTTTTCTTGGGAAGAAGATGTTTTCCAATCGGTTACTATCAATTTATGCCTAGGCTTGGAGCTCTGATTCTCTTGTGCGGAAACTTCACTAAAAAATCACAAGCAGTAAATACAATTGGATTGGTGTTGACCCGAGGACCTTAAAATAAATGGAATCATTATTTTCACGTCGGACTTAAGTAGTGTTTCATGAGGAACTGCACTATTTCATGCTCTTCAATTGCCGTCCGTAGAAATGCACTTTTCTTCGTGTGTTTGCAATCCCGTTGTGAAAAAGCATTCTCCTGAAAAACCATTCTCCATCCTGAGAAATCTTTGCTAAGTGTAGGTGTACGGAGCTGGGGGAAAAATGAATATTATTGCTTTCTTGGGGATACGAGTTAAGACAGCTTTCGAGACAGCCTTCCTGCTTTGAAGTCTCCGAACTGTCCACCTGAGTTGGCTGCTCCATGTTTATACCATTAATTTTTCATTTAAGAGATAAATTTGAATTAAATCAACTTATTGGACAACTGTAAACATTAAATGTTGGAGTATATCACGGCGCAACAAAAATCTCTGGTGTCGCAACAATAGGTAGCAGTAACTTGAGGTCGGTATGTGTTGACTCAAGAAGAAAAGTTAAAGTGAATGGAATCGATGCATGAATGAATAAAAAAAATGTTGAATGAATTGTAAATTGTTTTTTTTCACACAAATTCAAAGGTTCAGTAACTGTTCCATAGACGATATATTGCGACCGTTCTTATTTGCTAAAATGGAATTTAATTTCCTCAAACAAATCAGTATTCGGCACAGTAGACTTGAGTACAACAAGAAGATATTCTGATTCTGAATTGTAGAATAATAATTCCTGGCGCAGTTTTCTGAGAGACATCGACGAATAAAAAAATCCGACTGAGTGTGTCGGTGAGAAAGAGATTCGTTTGCGGCAACGGTCCTTGTTGCAGTAAAGCCGTAGAAAATCTCCAGCTACCGCAAGCGAGGCAAGTGAAATACAGAAATAAAACACTATGCGTGCAACAGCGTAGAAATAAAAATATCTCTTTGGACGAGAGGCAGGAAGATCTTGGCATAAAAGACGATCATTTTTCGCACAGTGAGGATAGGGGGATTTAGAGAGAAGGATGAGATGGTTGGAGTCTGAATGAAGGGATTGGATGAGTTTCGGGAAAGAGGATTGAAGAGATGAAGTTGGAGTGAAAAGAATTGGATGAGTTTCGAGTGAAGAGGACTAAAAGTCAGGGTTAGAAAGGCTGAAGAGAGCAATAAGAAAAGAAAAATAGATAATGGATCTAGAAGACAATCAACAGATAAATTTTTAAGTTACTTGCCTGCTTATGTCACTTGATTTTATACAAGTAATGGAATTTTCTCCATCTAACATCAGGAGAGGAACTTTCCACAATCGAAGAGTTTCGCTTATATTTAAATAGTTGTTCGAGTCCTGCTTATATCTAACTGAACTAGCCATGCTGATGCATGGTGGAACAAGCCACGTTGATTTCAGATAGCATGAGCCACTCTGCCTTCATACACGCAGCAAATAAGTTATCCTGTCTCTTATTCCCACGCAAACGAGCAACACTATACATAATTCCATCGCAGAACGAGCCACAGCGGCGCCGATTTTCTGAGAAACAAAAACCCCAAACAAATTCCTCGTTCCAGCGTGGTTAGGCTGGTTCTTAATCCATTTAGAGCACTATTCGTAAATATTCGCTCCCCAGAAACGCGGAACGGACTACCTTCCAGTAAACCCAAACTATAACCTTAAATTTGGTTCCGCTTTAGAGCGAGTGAATTCGTTGAAGCTTGCTCTCAGTCTAAAAGCGTGCCAGAGAAATGCCGGTCATTTCAAGAAAATATCCGTCCATCTATTGCAGCAACTGCAGCAGCCACAGTCTGCGAGTGTTGTCTAGGACCTTTATTTGCAGACGCGTGGCGGGCGCTCAGATTTCCTGAGGAGGTTATGACGTTCTGCAAACTGGAGCCTGCCGAGCTCCGTCACTGGGAATCTGGGAATTGTTTCTGGCACAAAAAGAAATAGAAGCAGTTGACAGGGTTTGGTTTTGGATAGTGACTTAGAAGTTGTGTATTGTTTAGGGAAGAGAAAGAAACAGAAGCGTTGACAGGGATTGGTTTTGGAGAGTGACTTAGAAATTGTGAATTGTTTCGGGCAGAGAAAGAAACAGAAATGTTGACAGGGATTGGTTTTGGATAGTGACTTAGAAGTTGTGGATTGTTTCGGGCAGAGAAAGAAACAGACGCGTTGACATGGATTGGTTTTGGATAGTGACTTAGAAGTTGTGAATTGTCTATGGAGAAAAAAAGGCGCGTAGATTTTGTTTGATTTTGGATGGTGACCAAAAAGTGGTGAATTGTTTCAGTGAGAAATTGGATTAGAAGCGTAGATTGGGTTTGGTATTAGTAAGAGAGAGACTGACAAATTGTGAATAGTTTCTGCAGAGAAAAAAAAACAGCATCGTAGTTAAAGTGTTCAAGTTTGGTTTCAGATAATAACTAGGAAGTTGTGACTTGTTTCTATGAGAAAAAGAAATAAAAGCGTAGATCGGGTTTGTTGTTAGATAATGACAAAAAAATTTTGCAAATTTTTTCTGTGAGGAAAATAAAGGGAAGCGTAGATTTAGTTTGGCTTTCGATAGTGACTAAGATTTTATGAATTGTTTCTGTTAACTTGGAGAACTGGAAAGAGCTGTCACTTGGCGGTGGACTTCTAAAATTACATTGAGGTGCAATTTCGAGATGAAATAAAATATCGGAAACGTCTTTAGAAATGTGAATTTTGAAATCCATGTCGATATTCAAGGTGCTAATTTTGAACAGAACTCGCCAATATTAAGTTATTTAACTGGAAACGAAGGCAGAGAGTTTTGAAATAAATGGCTGGAATGAAATTTGAATTTGCCTCGAAAATTGGCCACACTGAAAAATTTGAATGGCTGGAAAATACAAAATTTGAGATCTTAATTGGGTAATGACAGGAGTCTATTGGAGAAAAGTTTTAAGATTGATTAAAAGGATTAAAAAGAAACGAAACACAAATTACTGATGCACAGAATGTGGTGACGCGAACACAACATAGCTAGTGATAAGATTTTGAAGAAGTAAATTCTGTTGATTGATAAAAATTTTTTCTTCTTCTCTGAAAAGAGTTTTTTTAATTGGCGACAGAGAATCCAACTGGTCCGGGATCGGACACGGAACAATGAATGACGTAAGATTTGTTGCAGAATTTTTTTGAAGCGCTGTAGTATTTTACTCAAGAATTGTGAAGTTCTAAGATGAATCAGACGCGAAAAGTGAGAAAAGCAAACATACGAAGAGCAGTGAAAGAGAAGGTGTTTACGAATAATTCATTTGGGACAAACTCATAGTTACACGCGCCAAGAGTAATTAGTGAAATTCGTAATTAGTGAAATAGTAAAATAATTCACTAAAGCATACACATAGTTTTATGCCTGCTCGTGCATAAATAGTACCCAAGTATTAAATAATTTGTCGCATGAGGGTCAACAGTGATGAGGAATTATTCGAGACTCTAGTGGAAAAACATGATACGGTTGGTTTGATAACTTCTAATCCGCCATTAGGGTTAATTATTACCCACTTGTAATGTACACAGGGAATAAACAACAACTGAAATGACTTTCATGCGGATAACAAATGAATACGAACCTAATGTCATTTACACCATAAATTACTGAAATAACTATACTGTCAGGTTAGAAATTCACTAATAAGAAATTTTACTCTCAGTCATAAATGAAAATTCCAAGTGATACTTTTTAAGGTGTCGAAGATATTTTCGCAAAGAAACAACAAAAATATCGAGCAGACGTTCGAACTTTTATAATGAAACAATTTAGAAGTGTATTGTGAATTCATTGTTGGCATGAAGCTGTGGCATGGGTTCGGTGCAATAATGAGGTTCTTGATGTAGCTTATAAGAAAATCATTCCTCTACGCAGTCCAGCATGGCGAATTTGCTGCAGCAAATTGCCATCTGTGTTGGGTATCAGAAATTATTTTATGAGTTAATTTGGGCTCAATTAAATCATACTTTTGCAGTACGTTTGCATAGTTTTTATGCACGTTCAATATGAATGTACTAGTGCTCGTTCGCGAAAATTTTTGGATGTAGGTACGTTTTGTGGGTGTCTGTGCGTGACTGGTGTCTGATGGAATGAGGCTTGGGGACAACCCGAGAATGGACCACTCGGATAGTTTTGTTGCTATTTTCTATTCTATTCTATTTCTATAATATTCTATTATTTTCTATTCTATTAGATTCTATTCCATTCTATTCGATTCTATCCTGAAAAAATACATCACGACGAGTTCAAAATAAAGTTTTATGAGTGTCACTATGAATATCGGTGGCTAGCTTGACACGTTCACTGCGCATTGGGCCATTGGTGTACCATTCGGCATATTGCTAATTCACATACCGATTTAAATCAATGACGTTTCATCAGTTTTTTGACTTGAAAAAACTGGTATCACACGAGGTGAAATGTTATCGTGCAATTGTATTTTTCATATTTCTTAAGAAGGAGAAATATGTATTCGAGCTGTAAAGTCGATTACCCTATTCTGCTACCTACAACCTAACCAAACCAACGGTTAACAACCGCGTAAACTCGCGACTTTTGGGGGAATAAATTCGGGCAAACGGTAAACTTTTACAGTTGTTTAGCTTCTTTCAGTTGGCCGTAATCAATGATTAAAATTAGCGTGACCAATCGAATGTAACTGAAAACTAAATCATTCACTAAAATAGCTAAAAATTATTTCACATTTATTAGTTCGCAAAAAAAAAAGTCGGCTCAGAAAATATCCGGGGTTAAAACTTGATTACGTCAGATATGTTTCAGCTTGTAGTAAGGTAATGTACCTAGACTGTTTGTTCCCTTTAGGGATGCGCTCAGGTTTATTTGAGGGTTTCTACAGCAGTATGTTAATTCTGGAAAACGTGTTTTATTATTTGTTTGCGACACAGCTTGTTAATTAAAAAATCCTTGAATTAGATCTGAACAAGATCGTGCCAGAAAAACGTGACTGTTTGCTCAAGTCTCCATCAGTAGAGTTTGCTGTTGTGGTGGAGTTTTTCTTGGGTTCCACTGTCGGGCTGCTGCTTCTGCTCGAAAGCTTCGTTCAAAGGTGCCTTGTGGAACAAATCTGCGGGGCGAAGTTCTGGCGTCGAATGACGCAAGTTCTTTGGCCTTGAAGGGAAAAGTTCTGCTGATCATCATCAAAAGATGCGCCCTAAAAAAGAGAAAGATCGCAGCCGCCGTCGTGATAGCGAACGGTGGATTTTTTATTGGACCTTTAAAGAGAACTCGTTTGTCTCAAATAAAAATACAGGAAAAAACATTACCTTCTTTCATATTGAGATATATTTTTTACACAGCCATGACACGCACAAAGTTTTTGTGATGTGTGTTCAATGCATCACCGTGATAATGACGGAGTGTGTGGCACATGCCAGCCAAATATTTGAGCTAAAAGGAAGCTTATTTAAGAACTTGGCATTTGTTAATTATTTTTGTGCCTTCGAATTGTTTTCTGAAAGACTAACCTCCTCGTTCGTTATGTACTATCTGCATAACACTTCCCGTAAGTGTCGTATCCTACAGAGGTAACTCGTTGACTGCGTATTGGGACAAATGTACTTTGTGAAGCTCTAGGTAAATTGCTCATTCACTTACCGGTATAAAAGATTAGAATTTCATTCATTTCGAGACTTTTTAAAAACAGAAATGTTATCAAACGAGGTAAAATGTTATTGTGCGATTATTTTTTCTCATTTTATGGGAAGGATAGAAATACATTCGAACAGTAAAGTCGATTTCTCAATTCTTTTAACCTAACCAAACCAATCGTAACGACTGTAGAAACGTGGTCAACGTGTTGACTCGTCGCCTGACGAGAAGTCCTTTTCAGACTTTTTCCCTGCATGATTTGATATTTTATCAGTGAATGAATGCGCGAGCGGATGGGCAAGTCTAGGTTTCTTCATAAAATTTACATGATTATGGTCATTATTAAGCCACATTAACATATCTTCTTCAGGTGGGTTCGCTGCTTAATGTCACTACTGGGCATCTGCTTCTCTCTCTCCTAATTAACATTTTTGCTGTGACAAGTAAAACTGAAGTTTACCATTCAACTAATTTTTAAAGTCAATTGTAGGAAGCAACGTAGAAAATAGCAAACGTTAACTGGACCGTGCTATTATTTAGCTTTGATAATGTATTTACATGAAAATTGAGTCAATGACTGCTGGTCGGTCAGCACCATTATGAAAATTCTCTTTGTGTACCACCGGTGGATCACTTCGCACTCAAAGTATTAACCTTACTTCTATTTCTGCTCGGTCATTACTCGCACTGTCTAGAAGTCGCTCCGCATACTGGAGGATAAAATTCTTCCGGTGCGTAAAAGTGCTGCTGTACATGATGATTCTTTAATCTAGCAGCATCCAACTTAGTTTCAATTTTTATTTTTCCGGTTTTCTTATCAGACATATATTTGCATCTCTGTTTAAGGGAAAACTCGCTCACTGAATTTGGTAAATTTCTGATACCCCGAAACTCAACACTTTAACTGGGGCAGGTGAAACTGAAGTTTAATATTCAACTCAAATTTAAAGTCAATTGTAGTAAACAATTTTGACAATAGTAGCCATTAACTAGATCGTGACTTCATTTAGCTTTAATTGAGTATTTATGAAAATTGAGTTTGTTACTACTGGTCAATCAGCAGTTGTATGAAAATTCCCTTCGTGAACTACCGGTGTCTTACGTCGCTGTCAAAGTGTTAAATATACATATGTCTACATTCGAAATTGAGCCGGTAGCTGAAGTAATTCATTCATACTCTAATCATCAACGGGAATTTGACTGCAATTCTTCCGTCCGTGCAGCTCTGAGGGGAATTTTATCATCATGGGACGAAGTAGGAACTACTCTTTTCGGTCAACTCTCGTGGTTGTTTGTTAGGTGATATGAGGTCGCTTGACCAGTCCTGGTCTCTTCCTGGCAGTGGCCGGTGCTCCTTTCTGTCGCGTCTTCATCTCGACTGAAGTAGCGGCACTGCTTTACTTATTTAGTCCTTGCTCTCGTCTTTAGTCCTCGTATTTAGTCCACGTCTTTAGTCCTCGTATTTAGTCCACGTCTTTAGTCCTCGTCTTTAGTCCTGGTCTTTAGTCCTCGTCTTTAGTCCTCGTTTTCAGTCTTCGTCTTTAGTCCTCGTCTTTAGTCGTCGTCTTTAGTCGTCGTCTTTAGTCGTCGTCTTTAGTCGTCGTCTTTAGTCGTCGTCTTTAGTCCTCGTCTTTAGTCCTCGTCTATAGTACTCGTCTTTGGTCCTTGTCTTTAGTCCTCGTCTCCAGTCCTTGCCTTCATTTTGCCCATCGCTTCATCTGTTCAAACAAAAATACATCCGACTTTTAACACTTTGACCGCCAATGATTAATTCAATATTCAACTCAAATTTGAAGTCAAATGTAGTAAGGAATTTCGAAAATTGCCAAACAGCCATGCCCTCATTTAGCTTTAATTAAGCATTTAAGAAAATTGAGTTTGTGACTACTGGTCGGTCAGCAGCTTATGGAAATCCCCTCCGTGGCTCCAGGGAGCGCCCGTTGCGGTCAAAGTGTTAACCCTAACAAAATATTATGCGTGGACTAATTGGTTCCCTTTTAAAATATTAACTCTACTCGCACAATTTTAATGCCTGGCTGCAATAAGCTAGGAAAGTGTGATGTGACTTTCTAGCATTTACTTTCCTTACTTCTAGCATTGTTGAAATTAAAGGAGAAAAAATATTTATTTTATTTTATTCTACGAAAACAAAGTGTGATGAATTATCCTACCGACCGTGAAGTTTCTGCCTCGGTGTTTAGAAGCGTTAACGAAAATAATTACGCCCTTGTGTTCTCTTAAAATGATATTAATCTTTTGAGCTACTCATGACGGGAAATTTTATAAGGTTATAAGGCATATGCGTGGTGGAAATTCCTCCCAGAGTTATGTGTGAAAGTTTGGAAAGGTAGTTTCGAAGAGTTTTTTGAAAGTATGAAAAATTGCTTTTGGAAAAGTTATGCGCGAATGTAACAGAAGTTAGTACGGAAAAGTTATGTCTATAAAGTAAGAAAAGTTAATATCAAAAAGTTATGTTTGTGAAGGTAGAAAAGTTAGGTTTGAAAAGTTATGGCTCTCAAGTTAGAAAAGTTAATTTCAAAAATTTATGTTTGTAAAGTTAGAAAAGTGAGGTTAGAAGAGTTATGTGCGCAAGTTAGGAAAGTTAGTTAAGAATTGCTGCGTAGTCATACTTAACACTCGTTAATTTCCAGCACATCTATTAAAAAGTTGTTACTCAATGACGCTAATTACTTTCGTGGAATGGTTCAGCTCGTGGGCACTTCCCGTCGTTCGTCTTCCAGGCCTCTACTTCTCCTACGTTTGTGAGTACTTTTGGACGTGAAGTAACGTAACTCTGAAGCTTTGACGTGAGCCACCGGTGGTACATTGAGGGGATTTTCGTATTGAGTGGTACATTGAGTGTTAATATTCAACTCAAATTTAAAGTCAATTGTAGTAAACAATTTTGACAATAGTAGCCATTAACTAGATCGTGACTTCATTTAGCTTTAATTGAGTATTTATACGAAAATACACTCAATTGTGTTTCTTTAAATCTTAAATGACTACCTGCCGGTAGTCATAAACTCAAATTTCCTAAATACTTAATTAAGCCAGATGAAGGCACCATACAGTTAATGTTTGGTTTTTTCAACCTTGCTCGCTACAATTGAATTTAAATTTGAATTGAATATTAACCTTGAGTTTTACCTGCCATTGCCAAAGTGTTAATGCCCAATTACAACATTCTTTTGTGTTTCTTTACTCATCCGATTATCAGTATGACGGTTAAATATCCTATTTTTAACATACTTTAATGTATGTAAAACGCTCTCTTCGGTCGCGCTTTTATTTAGACTTTCTTTCTTTAATCGTTTTCTGTCTTTCGTGAGGTATTTTCTTCCCCTTTGGGTTTAATCGCACAACACGGGTATAACGTTAAGAGTTAAGAGGGATTTAAATTAAGTAAAAAAATGCTGCCACCAGGAGTGTTTAAACGCCGAAATTAAGAATTAATTGACTGTGCGTGACGATTTTGTTGGTAGCACTGGCCATAGGGAGCATGTAGGCTCGTGTTTCTCTTGGTGGCGAGTCTATTGCGAGAGGAGAGAGGGTGAAATCATGAGGCCCGAAGATTTTTGCATTTATTGGGTAGGCAAATTTCTGGACGGCGAGAGCTCACGCAGGCGGAGGATTGCAACCGAAATGACCAAAATGACTCTCAAAAATAACACATCCTCTATGACCACTCAAATTGACAATGCAAACCAGACGACTGTGTGCATACAGTCAAACACAACCATGACATAGACCCCGGCAGAGGGTCTCGGCACGCACTCAAAAACAAACCATGGTTTTAAGCCCGGGATATTTGAACCAGTTGATTTTTATCAATGGAAGCCTACGCAAAATAGAAAATCGAGTGCGCTCGATATCGGACTTATGTAAGTCGCTAACAGTCCCGCTCGGCTTCAACGCTCGACGCTAAGTCCCTTGACTCTATCCTATCGCGACTCTTCTAAGTCTCACTGCTCGCGATCGCAACCCGACACTCAGAGATAAATGCTTGACCACGCGCCTCCGTGTCCCGGTCCTGAGTGATCTCCTAATCATGTCCCAATGCAGTCGTGGACGGCGCTCCCGCCAGGGGAGGGGGGTTTTGGCGAAGGGAGGAGGGGGGTATGTTTTTTTTGTGGGAGCTTAGCTTTCCCTCACCATATATGACGGATCTCCCGAGCTCAGAGGCTTGGTCGTTTTTCTATTAACATCTGGACAATCTGTAATCTGAGACTAAACTATATGGCAGAGTCTAATAAGTTTTCCGAAATCGTCATATTTAATTCGGTGAGTTTTATTGTAGAAAGTCTTCGAAGAGCCAAACTTCTCGACCAAAGATGTTAGCCGTGGTTAGACATTTTGTGACATCGTCATAAAATGAGCCGTCTTCTACATCGTGCTCCCACGCACTGTAATTCTTAAGGCGAAATGAAATCTTATTTCACACATTTACATCAACTTGAAACATTGACAGCAAAACACTTGCGAGTCAGTTTTTTTTGGTACACATTTTATGCAACTTCATTGGCTAAATACCGTTTTTTGTTTACTTTCTAGCATTTCCTTTCCTTAGTTCTAGCATTGTTGAAGTGAAAGTGGAAAAAAATTTCGTATATTTTTATTCTACGCAAAATATTGTAAAACAGCCACTCTAAAAACGCAGGGAAACAACCACACCGAAACACACTGGAAACAGCCACACCAAACACGCAGGAAAACAGCCCCACCAAACACGCATGAAAACAGCCACACCATACACGCAGGAAAACAGCCACACCAAACACACAGGAAAACAGCCACATCAAACACGCAGGAAAACAGCCACACCAAAAAAACAGGAAAACAGCCACACCAAACACACAGGAAAACAGCCACATCAAACACACAGCAGAACAGCCACATCAAACACACAGGAAAACAACCACACCAAACACGCATGAAAACAGCTACATCAAACACGCAGGAAAACAGCCACACTAAAACACAGGAAAACAGCCACACCAGAACGCAGGAAAACAGCCACACTAAACACGCAGGAAAACAGCCACACCAAACACGCAGGAAAACAGCCACACCGAACACGTAGGAAAACAGCCACACTAAAACGCAGGAAAACAGCCACACCAAACACGCAGAAAAACAGCCACACTAAAACGCAGGAAAAACAGCCACACCATATACACAGGAAAACAGCCACGCTAGAACGCAGGAAAACAGCCACACTAAAACGCAGGAAAACAGCCACACTAAAACGCAGGAAAACAGCCACACCAAATACACAGGAAAACAGCCACACGAAACACGCAGGAAAACAGCCGCAGGAAAACAGCCCTACCAACACATGCAAACAGCCCCGCCAGAAGCCACATTAAGCGTTAAGTAAAACACGCAACAGCTCCGTTGTACAGCACACAAAGGGCCCGGCAGCGCACGCGGGAGGCAAGCACCACTTCTGCAGGCGCTAAAGTGCGACCGGCAGCCCCTGTCTGCGTCGCTCTGCTGATGCCTTGAGCGGAAGTCCTAAAACGCTTATTTCTGCGGGCGTCATCAATCTTCGGTAGGCGCCCAGCCGGCCTTGTTGGTGGTGATGGTGTTGTGTTGGTGTTGATGCTTTTGTGTTGGTGTTGTTGTGTTGATGTGGTTGTGCTGGTGTTGATGTGGTTGTGTTGGTGTTGTTGTTGTGTGGGTGTTGATGTTGTTGTGTTGATGTGGTTGAGATGGTGTTGTTGTTGTTGTGTTTGTGTTGATGCTGTTGTGTTGATGTGGTTGTGTTGGTGTTGTTGTGCTGGTGTTGTTGGTGTTGTTGTGTTGGTGTTGATGTTGTGCTGGCGTTGTTGGCATTGGTGTTTTTGGTGCTGGCGTTGTTGGTGTTGTTGTGTTGGTGTTGTGTTGGCAATGTTGGTGATGGTAGTGTTGATGTTGGTGCTCGTGCTGGTGCTGCTGTTGCTGTTGTTGCTACTGCTTTTGTTACTGTTGTTGGTGTTGTTGTGTTGGTGTTATTGGTGTTGTTGCTGCTGCCGCCCTACTGTCCACCCTCTACATTGGTTTTACAAATTTTTTAGTCTATTATCTATAAAGTTGCTCACTGCATCTCAGGATGTGCTGTTTAACTTATGTAATTTTTAGCATTTTCTACTGGCAAGCGTACACTCTATTGTCAAAATTGTGGGCGTTGTATGAAGCTTACGGTACACAACACACAATTAACTGATAATCCTACATGTAGGGGATGATCCTACATGTAGGGGATAATCCTACATGTAGGGGATAATCCTACAAGTAGGGGATAATCCTACCTGACGAAACAATTAAATATGAATTTGAAAATTACTTGATCATGTTCAACATGAGTTAATCGCACTGTTTTCGAATTCGACTCACTCATGAAAATGTCTCAAAGTGTTCATCATGTAGCAGCATATTTGTGATATCATCTGTGAGAAAAAACTCGTCGGAAAACAAAATTAATTCAAAGGAACCGGTAAATGCATGACAGCACGGCAATGAAACTCGGGGTTCTCAATTTCAAGAAAAACAAATGGAATAATTCGTGCGGGAATGAAGAAAACTATGTATCACACCGCCTGATGCCCTCACATAATTTTAGTCAATTCATGATAGGTTACGCGTGGCTAGTCTAAGTTAGGTTAGGTAAGGTCAGTTTCCCTTAGGTTAGGTTACACTTTGATTGGTTAAGTTATGTTAGGTGAGGTCATGTTAACTTGGGTTTGATTAGGCTTGGTTAGGCTAAGTTACGTTTGGTTAGATTAGGATAAGTTAGGTTGTGTCAGGTCAGTATGAAGAAATGCTGAACTATACGTACTTATTCCTGCTGGAAAAAATAATTGTGCGTATCAAGCACGCACTCGACGGATGTGTTCATTTATGTATCACTTCGAGTATCCTCGAGTATTGATCCGTTTGTCCACACTTAAATGACTTAAATGACACACATAAGCCCAACACACAACTGGGTACCAATACAGTGTATACACAGGTACATGACATACACAGCACACAACTGGATAAGAAGTATAATATTTGAATGCGCATTTCCACATGCAAAAGATTTCACCGATCGCTGAGATGAGTGACCAGATAACGTCGTTGTTTATCATTCCATGCATAAGAAACTCATTAAACTTAAATTTTTCTCGAATAAATATTAAGCCATCGCAAAAATGCAATCATGGTGTAACGCGCTATCTCGCAGGAATTACGGTGTCGTAAGAGCTGCGGTGTCGTTAGAGCTGCGGTGTCGTAAGAGCTGCGGTGTCGTAAGTGCTGCGGTGTCGTAAGAGCGGTGGTGTCGTAAGAGCTGTGGTGTCGTAAGAGCTGCGGTATCGTATGAACTGCGGTGTCGTGAGAGCTGCAGTGTCGTAAGAGCTGTGGTGTCGTAAGAGCTGAGGTGTCGTACGAGCAGTGGTGTCGTAAGAGCTGCGGTGTCGTTAGAGCTGAGGTGTCGTAAGAGCTGCGGTGTCGTAAGAACTGAGGGGTCGTAAGAGTCACCCCACGGTGCAGTCACTTGCCCAGTGTTGACGTATTTTTTCATTGCGTAATGAACTGCAGGATTGTCCTTGTGTGTGTGTGTGTTGAGTGTTGTGTGTGTTGTGTGTGTACTGCATGATGAACAAGTTATATGTAATACGTTTGTGCATGTGTAGTTTGTGAGTTGATAGTGTTTTGTGTGCGTATATACATACACATGTACAGTTTGTGTGTGCTGTACGAGTGCTGTGTGTGTTCACCGTGTGCATGTTGTGTGTGTGTGGTGTGTGTGTTAGGGGTGTATGATGTGCGTTGCGTGTATTATTTATTTAACGGTGTGTGTGTGTGGTGCGTGTGTGTTATGTGCGTGTCGTGTGTGTTGTGTGACACTCGGCAAAAAATTTACTTGAATGAAATGACTTCAGAGCTGCGAAGTCAGAAGAGCTGACGTAAAAGCTGCGATGTCGTAGGAGCTGCGGTATTGTAAGATGTATCGTTCAAGCTAATATCTTTAGAGATAATGTCATATGAGTACATGTCGTAAAAGCTGATGTTGTAAACTTTGTTGTCGTTAAAGTTTATGTCGTAGGAGCCAATGTCATAAAAATTGATGTTGTCGGAGCTTGTATCGTAAGATCAGATGCTGTAAGAACTGCATTATCGTAAACGCTGATTTCGGAAGAGCTACGATGTCTTAAGAGCTGATGTTATAAGAGCTGATGTTGTAGGAGCTGATGTTGTAAGAGCTGATGTTGTAAGAGCTGATGTTGTAAGAGCTGATGTTGTAAGAGCTGATGTTGTAAGAGCTGATGTTGTAAGAGCTGATGTTGTAAGAGCTGATGTTATAAGAGCTGATGTTGTAAGAGCTGATGTTGTAAGAGCCGATGTTGAAAGAGCTGACGTTGTAAGAGCTGATGTTGTAGGAGCTGATGTTGTAAGAGCTGATGTTGAAAGAGCTAATGTCGAAAGAGCAGATGTCGTAAGAGCTGATGTTGAAAGAGCTGATGTTGTAAGAGCAGATGTTGTAAGAGCTGATGTTGTAAGAGCTGATGTTGTAAGAGCTGATGTTGTAATAGCTGACGTTGTGGGAGCTGATGTTGTAAGAGCTGATGTTGTAAGAGCTGACGTTGTAGGAGCTGATGTTGTAAGAGCTGATGTTGTAAGAGCTGACGTTGTAAGAGCTGATGTTGTAAGAGCGGATGTTGAAAGAGCTGACGTTGTAAGAGCTGATGTTGTAAGAGCTGATGTTGTAAGAGCTGATGTTGTAAGAGCTGATGTTGTAAGAGCTAATGTCGAAAGAGCAGATGTTGTAAGAGCTGATGTTGTAAGAGCTGATGTTGTAAGAGCTGATGTTGTAAGAGCTGATGTTGAAAGAGCTGATGTTGTAAGAGGAGATGTTGTAGGAGCTGATGTTGTAAGAGCTGATGTTGTAAGAGCTGATGTTGTAAGAGCTGATGTTGTAAGAGCTGATGTTGTAGGAGCTGATGTTGTAAGAGCTGATGTTGTAAGAGCTGATGTTGAAAGAGCTGATGTTGTGTGAGCTGATGTTGTAAGAGCTGATGTTGTAAGAGCTGATATCTCAAGAACTTGTTCACCTCAATAAAAAAACGAACTGCATCGTCCTTTTTCAGACACTTCTTGATGTGCATACGGCATTTATTGACATAGCCGAGTGCTGTCATGTCTTCTTTGTCTCCAGGCTGGTGTGCGAGGCACTACTGTGAGAAAGTCACAAGTGACGACGGATAAATTTTTTTATGTAGGAAACAATAGATTGAGTATTTCCTTCTAGGTGTAGAAAACAATAGAATAAGTGATTTTTCAGGTTTAGGAAGGAAAGGACAGAGTTTTGCTAGGTGTAAGAAACAAAAAATTGGGCACTTTTTTCTAGGTGTAGGAAACAACGGATTGAATATTTTTTCTAGGTGTAGGAAACAAAGGATTGAGTATTTTTTCTAGGTGTAGGAAACGAAGGATTGAGTATGTTTTCCAGGTGTAGGAAACTAAGGATAAAGTATCAATTCCGGCGAAAGATGCCAAGGTTAAAACGCACCAATTTCTTTTTCTATCCAATACAAAAAGTATTGGATGGAAAGCATGGAAGAAGATATCCCTGACAATGAGCACTGGATAATTATCAATCATAATGTTTAGGATTCTTCTACCTGTGAATAATTGAGCCATTAATTGGGGGCAATAAAATATCCCCATCTACGAATGTTTGTCTCATGAATCATAAGGGACGTAATTTCTCTCTCTTTGAGTATTTGAACATCGATTTGAAGAAGACTGTATCCCTGTCGATCAAAATTTAATTGCTATTCATAAGAAGTCCCTCTTCATCATCATTTAACAATTACATTTTTCAAACACAAGGAATACTCATTCATGTGAATGAGAATAAGATTAACAATTTTCTTTCTGAGCAGTTACTTATTCTATCTTATCATCGTATTTATTAAATACTTATTGTTAAAATACTTTCTTTGTGCTATCCCTTAAACAGTGAGAGAATTTAAAACAAAAATAGCTCGTAATCTTGCGTCTCAACAATAATTGTGAGCTGCAGTACATACTGAAAAAGTAGTTACGAATCTCCTTTGCTCATTATCTAGCATTTTTGTAGTATGCGTATGTATTATGATTGCTTGTATGCTAATATTTATTTATACGCATGTGTGTATATGTGTACGTATGCGTGTTATGCGTATGAACGTAGGTATGTGGGTGTATATATATAAGTATTTACAGGGTGGCGCATAAGTAACGCACACTTTTAAAAAATTAATAGTAAAAAACTATGAAAGGTATAACGATAGGGTTAATTGCAAACAATAGAGGAACTCTTAAAGTTTATTCACATGTCGTATCCTGTCTCCAGATACCCAGTGCATCTTGCAGTAATAAATGCGGGTGCGTTACTTATGCGCCACCCTGTATATACATACATATGTATGTGTGTACTGAACAAGGAACTAGCATTTGAACTATAAATACCGCTCTTTTTCTTTTCACTCTCAACTTGTTACTTCAGCTAACACATTTTTCCTTATTGTTGTTGAGCATTTGTTTAAAAAATATGAATTTTTTTGCGTTCATCCATAAATGTTTAACAAGATGCTTATCAACTAAAGACCTTTATGTTAAGACATTTAATTAGAAATGCAAAACTTGTAATTTCATGCTTGTATCCTGGTATCTCTGTATGTACGTATGTGTATGTATGCATGTATGTATATATACACACATTTAAATACAGCAGTTTATGCAGAATTTATTTTCAAGCGACTTGCATTTGTCCTATAAACTCCGTAATTTTTCAATTTTCCCCCTATGTTATTGTCAAGCATTTGAAAGAGAAATCTCATAAATTTGCGGTGTGAGTTAAAGCGTACTCATTTAGGCAGTCAACTTACTTTTAGTTGTATTTCCACGCTTGCTCGAAATTATATTTTTGAATATCTGCCGCAACAAACAATAATCTGATATTATTCCCTGAGGTCAAGAAATCCAAAGCTTGTGTGTCAATGTACGTGTAAACTGTCACAAGTGTTTTCATCCTACAAAGTTCATTATCTTTATTTCTTCCATAAATTAACAAACACTATTCAACTTCAATTAACTAGCTACAGGATACATTTTTAGCCTTTTTCCTCTCAGTCTTTGTACAAGCATTGAACTGGCCCGTCAAGGCACCTTTGTGTGTTAATCAATTGAAGACATTTGCATCAAGACATTTAAAAAAATAAGGTAACATTTCTAATGTGTTAACCCTTTAGGAAATAATTGTTTTTTTCTCTTATTCACGTTCCAAAATGTTCTTGTTAGCCTTCTTTGGGGCAATTTATCTTATCATTTCTCACGCTCTTGAGTACATTATGATCATCCTATCTAGGTTGTTAATTTCATGTATTACTCCAATTGTGATGTACATGTCTTGGTTGCCGTTGAAGAACAATCGTTTTCAAGTTTCTGACTCAGGTAGACTGTTTTGTGCCACTATTATTAGCATGGAAATATCATACATCTGTGGCGTGATAAAAAACATTTTCTCCGAGCCCCTTGACTGGCATACTACAGTAGTTGATACGTAGGAGTGAAAATATACTTCTGAATGTCAACCTCGTTGCCTTAGACGCAGGAATATTTTAATCCACCCGTTTTACTTTCAAAAACAATTCCTTATACCGCAAGCCCCTGAGCTCGTATTTCAATGTAAGTGTTCTCTAAAAAGAGTGTTTCCAACAATGCATCGTCTCTGAAATTGTGTCTTCTTTTCTAATTGTAGTTATATGTATAATCAAACCTAGATTTAGCAACAATAGAAATACATTGCCGTCAATCATTTGTTTCGACTAGTGACGTTTGTATTACGATAATCTTGTGTGTGTATCGACGAATGATCCTTACTTTAAGGTATTTAAAAATCGATGATGAACTTTTGTATCTTTTTTATTGGAAATAAACTGTTATTCTTTTCTTTTCTTTCTTTATGTCACACTTTGAATTGCAAAATTTCGGCCCGCGTTTCCATGCACATTCAAAATAACAAAATTTGTCCAGTTTCTGATTCAGCGCTTCATTATTAGCATTATGTAGTTTTCCTATGTTAATAGGGGCACTGAAAATAAAACGTTGAAAGCCCATAAACATTTTTGATCGCTTATATGGAGTTAAAATAATTTACTCATATGTTCGCAATTGGTTTTATTTGCATGGAAGATGAACTTATTCGGGCCCATAAGTAGCTATACTCAAATGTGTCCATTGTGATAGGCTTAAGAAACAATCTACTTATGTATTGCTTGTGGTAAATAAATTGCCAAAAGTGTGTGACTTACAAAGAGTGTGTATGAAAGGTGGAGGCTGTGATCCGTAGACTTAAATCGTTGATCATTGCAGAAATCAAAACCACTGTCTCTTTGACGGTTCCAGCAAAGAAAACCACTGTACCTCTGGTTATGTCAGAGCCAAGAACCATGCATAATTCTGAATACTAAAAATTAGAACCACTCTGTTGCTTTAACAGTACTAGATATTCAGACTACTCTTACTATGTATCAGAAATGAGAACCACGGTCTCTTTAACAATACCATCAAAACACTGAATGTACCAGAAACAAGAACCACTGCCACTTTGTCCCAGAAATAAGAACCACTGCCACTTTGTCCCAGAAATAAGAACCACTGCCACTTTGTCCCAGAAGTAAGAACCACTCCCACTCTGTGCCAGAAGTAAGAACCACTGCCACTTTGTCCCAGAAGTAAGAACCACTGCCACTTTGTTCCAGAAGTAAGAACCACTGCCACTTTGTCCAAGAAGTAAGAACCACTGCCAATTTGTCCCAGAAATAAAAACCACTGCCACTCTGTCCCAGAAGTGAGAACCACTGCCACTCTGTCCCAGAAGTTAGAACCACTGCCACTTTGTTCCAGAAGTAAGAACCACTGCCACTTTGTCCCAGAAGCTAGAACCACTGCCACTCTGACTGTTCCAGAAATAAAAACCACTGCCACTCTGACTGTTCCAGAAATAAGAACCACTGCCACTCTGACTGTCCCAGAACCAGGAAGAAGGCCCTGAGAAGGCATGGACTTCCTCCACAAACATCAGGTGACCCCGCAGCTACGCCGTTAAGCCAGCCTCCTCGGTGACGGTCAAACGTCTTCCAGTGAACGGGACGCACAACTCGTTTCGCGATGTTGATTTCATTTGCTTCTACTGTTATGGTTGGGGCAGTGAGGGAGGTTTTCAATACAAACATCTGGCAAAATAGAATAATTTGGTGAAGAGTAAAAATTACAAAATAAAAAAGGAAACAGGGGAATTTGAAATTAATTTTTTGACATATGCAAAATGAGCTGATGAAAAATCTTCATGGAAAAACCTGGTGGGAAGATACAATTCGCATAAAATAAGGAAAATGCAACACAGAGTCTTTCAAGAATGAAAGGCGTATTCCTTTTTCTAGAAAAAACGAGAAAAGTATTATTTTTTGAGTAACTGAGGTTGCGTAATCTCTATAAATTTGAAACTTCGAAAAAAATAAAAATAAAATGAAAACTATTCTTTTTAAAAAATACAATGGAAAGGCGTAACCATTGTTAAGCCAACGAATAAACAAACTAAAAATGCATATGGTTATAATTTTTTCAAGATTGGCATGGCAAAAAGATCTAATCTTTTCCGAAAATGTGGGATAAGAAATAATCTTAGGCAATTTTTTAAAGGCCTCATTCCAATTAAAAAGTGTGAGAGGAAGCATATTCTTAAAAAAATTAGAAAAGCAAATTATTTCCAGTGGAAAGGGAGTTACGAAAAAACATAGAATTTTAGGAAGGAAAATACTGAAAAATAAACTTTTCGGGCAAATCAAAATAAAAACGTATGATCTTTCCCACCAAAAATAAAATGAATAACAGTTTTATGGAAAACCGAAGGGAAAAAGAGTACTTTTAAAAAAATGTATTAAAGCTACTTTCAAATTATTTCAGTAATTTTTGCGCTATCTGAACCGGAAAACAATCTAAAAAAATTTAACATTTTTTCAGCCTCTTAAGTGTTAACTAAGATGCGTCAATCTAACTCGTTCTAACTCAATGCAGAAATCGAGTAAGTTTTTTTATGCAAGTCACATGGAAGCTTTCAAAACACAGTTGGAGTCCATTAACTGTCATTGAGAGCAAGCGACGCGCCCTCTCTCCATGCTCATTAACATTTCCGTAATTATGAGCTCCTGCTGAATGTATTCCCCCCGCGGCGTGTTTATCTCCGGATTTGGAAATCAGGTCCGGAAATTTTCGCTGTTTGGTGTTGTCCGCAGCAGCGTGTTGGTGGCAGGAGCCTGGCGAGTTGTGGCCACTCCACGGGGCTGCGTGTGGGTCATACGCGTAGGATGCATGGATCGTGCGCTCTGTATCATACGGGTATAGTAAACGTATCGTACGCTATTTATCATACGGGTGTGATACTCGTATCATACGCTCTGCATCATACGCATGTGATACGCTGTATCATTCGCTCTGTATCACGAGGATGATAAGTTGTATCATACAATACAGTTCTGTTTCACACGCCTGCTGAGTTGGTGCAGTGTATGATACCGCGTACTTGTCTCACAAGCCTAAATAAACACACCCAATTTGGTGGAAGCAAAGGAGTTCAACACACTAAAGATGATGCGCAATAACGTCGGTAACATCCCCCACACACCAGCATAACACGTTACCTGTGATCTTTCTTTCCGTCATCTCAACGTAGTCATAATCGTAATTCATTTTTTAACAATCAATCAATTTGCTTACTCTAGAATGTGTGTGCGTTGATTTTGACTCTGTGTGGATTAACGCATGAGAGTTGATTTTGACTCCATAAGCATTGATTTTGACCTTAAATAAAGCCTTGTATGGGCGTTGAATTTAACCCCTAAATAAAGCGTAACATAGCGTTTATTTTCACCTCTAAAAAGAGCGTTGATTTTCACCCCTAAAAAGAGTGTTGATTTTGACCCCTAATTACCCTAAATAAAGCCATGCATAAGTGTTGATTTTACTCCTGAACAAGCGTTGATTTCACTCCTAAATACAGCTATGAATGAGCGTTGATTTTACCCATAAATAGAGCATTGCTATCTACGTTATCTTCGTGCTGCGGACGAAATAGTAACGGTGCATCGCCTACAACGACTGCGGAGATCGTGCGACATCGTGCGACAACTAAAACTGCAATTTAAGATAAGTAAAGCTGCAACAATTAATTGTTATAATTGTTACAGTACCCTTGCAGGCTAGATATTCTTTGAGCGTGAGGCAGACAGCGTGCTGCAGCAGAGGTAGAGTTTTTGTCAGGAATTTTTTTTTGCATTAGTCAGTGCGCGCAGACGTCAAGGCTACACGGAGGCTCCACTTGCAGTGAGAGCAAGCAGTGTATTCAATAACCCCTAGACATGAGCTGTTTTTAAGAGTTCAAGAGAGCTGTCTTTTAAAGTGAGTGGCAGCAGTTATTTTTCTATTTCTGAATTATATACGAGCGTTAATCGAAGTAATTTGGATTTGTAACTTATTTTTGTATTGTTTTAGTTACTGTTGTATAAATTTTCGTTTGAGCTACTGTTTAACTTTGTTGAACAGTGATGCAATCTGTGTAATACCTAGACAACATCCTAATAACGTAAATATGACAGAAATTTGTGTAACCAGAGTTGTTGGACCGAGTAAACTGTTAATTAATGTCACTATCGTAAATAAATTAGTAGAGAATAATCTAACCTACTCTGTTTTAGCTAAAATTAGGTTACGGTCCGACCATTTTAGACCGCCGGAACTAGTGAATCTATTGGCGACAGAGCCATAGGTTACCGTGAATGCCACGCGGTTCGACCAGATGCTTTCTTTAGCCTGTTGCAACAATGCAGGGCATGTTTAATACCACTCGTATACGACGATGAGATCTATTGCAAACCAAGTTTAGTACAGTGGGCTCTGCTAAATTGTGCGGTTCAGAAGAGCATTTGTTGGTGACTGCAGAGGCGATATTTCGAGAGTAACAGAAATACAAACGTTATGGAAACAGAGGCGGTAATAACCGCAGTGTAACCAGTGACCCGAGTCCTAAGGCTGAGTAGTTAGTGAGGTGACTTTATTTTGGTCATTTATTGTGTAATTTTTAAAATTCATATTTGAGTTTTTTTGCTGGTTGCGTTTGGTAGGACGTTGCTGGTGGGAAGGCCAGTCAATTTTGACCAAAGAATAAGAATGATTAAAGGTAAGAAGGTACTCTTCCTAGTGAAGTAAATAACAGTGATGTTATTCTGATGATACCTGATGTCATTGCTCTGAGTATGAGAGAAGAAGTACGTGAGAAAAATGAGATGTACGTGAGAAGTACGTGCAAAAAAAAAGCAGGAACCTTGAGCGAGGCACTCGAGAGCGAGAATAAAAATAAAGAAGAGAAAGACTCTTCTAGTGCATGTAAATGGTAAACCCGAGAGAGGTAAATGGTACCGATAATTGCATTACATGGCTGTGGATATATCTGATAAATTGTTTAAAATTATCAGGTATATTTACCAGCGAGGTTGAGTAATACTGTTGAGGAATAGTATTGAATTAATGCACGCCGACAGGTGAATAAGCTTTGAGAGATGCAGTAATCGTAGATTGCGATGGGACTCTGACTTTAGTTCATAATCTCAGTGGTGAAACGAATACCATTGATACCATGACGGTCAGAGGTTAGCATTGTAGGTTGCGGTTGTCATTGTGCAGGCGGACAGGTGAAGTTACAGGTGCACGGACACGGACCGGTTAGCGCTACGCCTAAGGGGCCGTGCGCTTATAATACAGTAGTTCTGAGGCGCATGGGTGAAGGGGGCATTTGTGCGCCCACACAATTTTAGCCTTAAAGAAAGTCATCCATGAGCGTTGATTTTACCCTCAATTAAAGCCATGGATGAGCGTTAATTTTTACCTTAAATAAAGCCATGGATGTACGTTAATTTTACCCTCAATTAAAGCCATGGATGAGCGTTGATTTTAACCCGTAAACAAAGCCATGCATGGATGCCAAGGCTGACAATTCAACACAGCCGAGTTCATGAAGGCCATTTCAACAGGAAGCTGCTCATCCTGTATGAAGCCGTCATGACGCATCTCCTGGTTTGCTGCACGGCGCTCTCTTGTTCATTTCATTTCCCGTACGCTACGCAATAAACAGTGACCACGCTACACTAAAAGCATTGGCCACGCTGTGCTTAAAATAGTAATAACGCTACCATGGAAATAGTGATCACGCTCCGCTGGAAATAGTAGTCATTCTACGCTAGAAATAGTGATCAAGATACCCAGGAAATAATGACGAAGCTACGATGAAAATGGTCACCACACTGCACTGGAAATGGTGATCACGCTCCGCTGGAAATAGTGATCACGCTACCCTGAAAATGATGACCATACTACGATAAAGTGGTGATCACTCTACGCTAGAAATAGTGCCCGAGTTATGCAAGTCACCTGAGCGTATTTGATGTAGTCGCTTCCGTGCGTGTTTCGGCGAGAACGCTTAAATTATTTCCTGATTTCATTTCGTAACGGAAGTAGCATAATCAAATAGTGAAATGAAGGAAATTTGACGTCCTTTCATCATGAAAAACTTGCTTTAATGACGATATGAATTACAGAGAAGCAGAGAGCGTGTTTGCGAGACGGACAGAATGGCAGTTGTCTTTCCTTAAACTATTTTAATTTTGTAATCGAAGAATCGTGAGAAGTTAAAGCATTGTTACTCACTAGTTCAATTATTAATCTAATGTTCAAAATAAATCAATTTAATGTTCAAGAAAAAAAACATAAGAAGTTGAAACATTGTTACACACTATCCCATAATAAATTTAATATTGAAAATTTATAGATTTAAATGTCTATGATCGAAAAATCATGAGAAGTTAAAGCATTGTTACACACTAGTTCCATAATATATTTGACGTTGAAGTTTCTCTCATACACCTTTTTTCGTTTTATAACCACATTCTTTCAAAATGTACCGACGAACTACAAATTTAACAACGATGAACCATTGAATATAACAGAGAATAGAAATATAGAGACAGTGTCGCAAAAAATAGCAACAAAGACAAATTATAGCGACACCCAGCAAAATGAATGACAGTGAAACTATACATCAGAACAAAGAAACAATGTGTAGTGACAGAGTAGGTTTATTGTAACAACGTTCAAAAAGGCTAACAATTATACAAAAAATAGTAACGTGCGTATATATTATTGTAACAAATTAACAATTTCTGACGCAATTATTTATACGAAAAATAAACAGTAAAGTAGCCATTTAGCGCAGTACATAATGCATGTTGAAACTTTGCGTAGAAAATTATTGATAATTACAATAAAGAATGAATTTCATATGTGAGAAATTGAAACTATGCAAAAAAAATATCTTGTTGATTAAGGCTCTTGATCAAGTAGCTGTTGGCATGGATGTAGTTGTTTGCCACAATGGCTGGAGTGGCAGACGGCACGCACGTGTCAATGAGATGCCAGAGAACCTCCTCCCGGTGCTAACGCAGCGACTTTCCTGCTCTGCGCGCTGCCGCCACAGTGCTTGTTTCCGCCATGCCATTCAGCTGGTGCAACTGTGGCATCTGAGACGTAGGGCTTACGGTCGTAAGGGGCACGAAGAGTTCTATTGAGATCCTTGACGGTGATGGTTGGAGTAGCTTCAATCAACATCACAAGTATATCCAGGCTCTCAATATCTATCATCTTCTTGTGATCACAAGTCTTGCGCCGGCAAAAACAGATTTTCGTTGTTGGTAGGACCTAACAACGAAATAAGCGGTGGTACGCTTCACTCCCAGTTCTTGAACAGTAATACATGTCACGCGTGAACCGGCCACTTCAAAGTTGTTCTGGAAAATTCCGTTACTCCCGGTTAGTGCATCATCCACTGAACGGGAAGTAATGGAACCTAGCCCCATATTATTGTCGGGTGGCATTCACAATCCCGAAAATCAAAATCCCTAATGTCAAAATCCGGAATACCTAAATCCCAAAAATCAAAATCTCGAATGTCCTGTTCAGTTAAAAACATCTTATTTATACCAAATTTAAATAAGAGCTGTCATGGAGAATTTTCATCAATTATTTTCAATTCTTCACTACACCAATTCGTAACACACACCATCAATTCGGGTCGACGCTTCCCCTGCCAAATCTGGTCGGGAATTAGATATTCGGGATTTTGACTTTCAGGATTTTGACATTTGGGATTGTGAGGTGAGCCCATTATTTTCAATTTTTATTGAATGAGGAAGTGCGGGAAAATGATTTCTTCGGTCAATAGGAGTTTAAAAGATGTTGTTCCAACTTATGACTTTTCGTTACTATTTTTTGCATCTGTTACACTATTTTGAACCTGTGATACTGGCTATATGAAGCATTGTTACAAGATTTGATTATTTGTTGAAGAAAATGAACCTCTGTTGCAACATTCTGAGAGTGTTATACAATTTGAAGCAACGTTATATTTATTTGTCTATGTCACCACATTTTGCATCTGTTATCAATTTTACAGCATCGTCACTGGATTTGTACTGGATGTTGTTATATTTTGAGCAGCTGTTATTAGTTTTTATTCGGTGTTATACGATTGTGTAAACTGTTGCTACATTGTTTTGACGAGTGGTTATAAGACGAGAGAAGGTGTAGTTCAAAATTTCGCAAATCTATAGTTATAAACCTCGGTGTCAGCTTTTTCCACTTTTTTATTAATTTTTGATTCAAAATTATCAGTATGAAATTCCTAATTGTTTTGCAGAGCTCAGAGCTTCTGTTTCCACTTTCCCTAAATGAATGATGCATTATTTTAAACTATCCCACTTTTGAGCTCAATCCTGTTTATGATTTTTGATTGAAACTAAATAATTAATTTGCTAAAGCCAATCATTTTATTGGTTTAGTTCGCACTTCTCTTGTAGTCACAGTCTCTAAAAAGGAGCAGATAGCGAGTTTTTGTTTTCAAGAACCCAAGTGTGAAAAGAATCACATCGCACAAAACGAACACCCTTCTCTTCGTTGTGATGATAATTGTTCCAATAAAAATACCTAATTTACAAAGTTTTCCAAGTAAAGCGAAGCTATTTAATAGCCCAATCTCGTCACGTATTTTAAAGTAGAAGTACGCATGTTGTGAGTCAAAATACGTAGGCTCTACAGCTAGAGCATTAAATGTTCGTGTAGCAGAGTATGCTAGACGAAGTTTCTGCGTTGACATCCTGCTTTTTAAAATATCTCCTTCTGCTCTGCGTAATAATACGAAAAAATGAGACCTAACCGGAAATTTAAAAGCTTTCCCTAGCTGTCTTCAGTTTAATAGATTCTCAGATTTTTTATTTTGTGTTTCAAAAAGTCACAAGTTGTTTGTCGTATGTGAGTGGTTTTGATATGAATTGTTCCATGGAAGTTCGTTTAATCTAACATTGAAATTGTATATGCTAAATTTGAAATTAATCGAAGTTTTGATACAAGGCATAAATCTATTTTAACTCAACAGCAACCCCAATTCTCGATATCAAACTCCAAAATTTAAGTGTTTTTTATTAATTTAGTACCGTTTTGTTGGGAAATATTCAAAATCCAGTCGGTTTTAATGCATTTCGTGTAACAAAATTTTTCATGTACAATCGGTCTTCTTATTTCTTCCTTTTTCATTGCGTGGTCCCATAAACATATGAACATTATAGTTCTTAAATTGATAAAATGTTTTCTTTTTGTTTAATAGCGACTGGTTATAATAATTTTTTCCAGGTGTTATAATAACTTTTACGGTAGAAACGTTCAATTCTTTGATGATGCTAGTAGATTTACTTTCTTTAAGCAATCCTTTAAACCTTCTCCGCTAAAAATGACAACATTGAAAGTTGTCTTCTTTGTTGTTCTCATTTATTGGCAAAACATGATGCGCATTCTTAATTGAGTAATTTTCCATGAGAAATATAATTTCTCACAAACTCCAGTGTCGTCGTGTTCATGCATTTTCATCAATCATTATCTTATCAGCAAGTGTTTTTATTCTCACGGAAATCAACAACTCAATAAATACTCGCTGTATACTGTGAAAGGAGACAATGCACTCTCAACACTCTGTGACTTAGTTGGGTCCTTCTACACTCGGACTTTTTCCGTCTATCGCTTTTTCATATCAACACTGGCTCTTGTATTCAGGATTCAGTGATTCACTTATATAAACCGGACACGCTACTCTGGTTTCCATCTGCTCAATCAGCTTTTTTTTCAATGTTGGACTCATTTTTGAAGCTGCAATGACGGAAGTAGGAAGTCTGTTGACTGCAGTTTACATTTTTATTGCCGGAGTCACGTTGACATGGTCGCTGATGTGGGTGAGTAATTTCATGCATGTGTAATTCGCATGAAAGTTGTGCTTTGGGAATTCTGTATTGCATTCGCTGTAAGCAAGATAAAACTTCATAATGTATTAAAAAAATAGAACGAGAGTAGTTAATCTATATTGAAATTTGATGTCAAAAATTATAAATGGGGAATATAACTGAATGTTTCTGATTCAGCTCATTATTTTAGCAAAATAAGTAATTGAAAGGTGAGAAAACTCCTTTACTACAGAGGTCTCAAAAAACCGTAATCTTTTTGAAGTGATCTTTGAGAAATACGTTTTCTATTCTAAAAAATTAAATATTCGTTGTATCTCTGCTAATCTATAGTGTATTGTGTCTAGTGTATTTGCGATTACAAGACCCACATCAAAAAGTAAAAACATTCGGCAACGAAAATGCTTACGAATGAAAATAATGTAATTTTAATAGTTCCCTAAAATTTCGTTAGATCTAATACTAAAAATGTGCTAGTCATCTCTCAAATTTAACGTAGTTTTAATACAAAGTGCTGTTGGATTATAATTTGCTATTTTCATTTATTTTTTACATCAACCTCCAGAATGCACGTGGTTTTAATCTTCAGAATCCAGTCAGTTGTACTTCATTTTACGTACCAAATTTTTCATTAATAATTAGTCTCCTCTTTCTTTTTTTTTGAGAAATAAATGAACACCACTATAATAACCTTGTCCGTCCGTCACCTACTTGTACGATACATCACATCAAAAATTAAGTTTAATGCCGTAGCACTGATACCGATTATTAATTAAATTTAAGCCCGTA
Organism: Platorchestia sp. MABIK; assembly: GCA_014220935.1. Taxonomy (NCBI): domain Eukaryota; kingdom Metazoa; phylum Arthropoda; class Malacostraca; order Amphipoda; family Talitridae; genus Platorchestia; species Platorchestia sp. MABIK. The sequence continues at coordinate 146,066 of JACJUY010000813.1, forward strand.
GCACAAAAGCACGATTCTGCGACTTTGTACGTATGGGATGGTACAATTGGATAACTGACCTGAAATATAAATATCTTGTCATTTAAAAACAGCGTTCACGATGCCACTGCAGGAATAATTTAAATAGACTGCCGGAAATTTAGTCTAATCTAATTTTATAATAGTCATTTTTGGTCGCAAGTAAACTAAATGATTCAAAAATGAAATCAGACTGAAGCAAACTTTTGAATACGAAAATCTTGCATGAGATCTTTCCGTAAATTTTCCATCGCTAATTTAATTTTTGCAAAAACTTTAAATGAAACCACATCACGTTCCACATGATATTTCTGCAATCATTATTCATCACACTACCGACGACATATTAACCTCAAATTCATCATTTAATAACCATGCTACCCAAGTTTCAACAGGACAACGATCCATCTTCAGAAGTGCCAGACTTGCGCTCCTTGAGGGCCTTTAACCAAGACGATTTTACCGGCCCTTTTCTTTATTTTTATGACAACTGCCCCGACCTGAGCGAAGTGTCGATGGACAACACGATCAGCAGCGTGTGTGTGACCGGCGTGTGAGTGATCTAGGTGGTAGAATTTTGAGCTAATACATCAACGTGCATCTCTTCTTGATGCATTGACTGCGTATTAGTGCAAGAAGATTGAATAATAATATTCCGGAACGTTTGCCCCAATAAATGTTCTCTATAACGTTGGTTCTTCTTTTTTTAAATAAACGTTTGTCCTCTGTAACATTGGTTCGTTGAAAATAAGATTCCCTTAGAATCGCCCTATGAGTACTATTATTGTGTAAACGAGTATGTGCCCCACTAGGTAAATTGCTCACTTACGCAATTACATCAATGAATAGCATTTAAATTATTTCGAAACTTTATTTTAATTAGGTTAAGATGTGCAAGTTGGAATGTTATCGTGCAATTATATTTTCATTGCTTCTTAGAAAGGATAAAAATGTAATCAGGCAATAAATATCGTTTTACAATTCTGCTACTTCCAACTTGATCAAACCGACCGTTGCAACCGCGCACAAGCTGTTAACGGGATCTTTTCCGGATAAGCCCCGCCACTAATGCAACACATAAGTTCAACTACTTGTAACTTCGAAATAATACACCTATCGACTTCAAATTACTCTCAAACGAAAGATTAAACACTCTTTCGTTAGAGAGAAATTTGAAATAAATACGTACATTATTTCGAAAGTTACGAGCGGGTGAACTTAAGTGTTCAAGATAATTACGGCACATAATATACATTATGTGTCGAAGCTTATCTGGAAAAGATCCCGGTTAACGACACTTTACTGCGGCAGATAAAACTGAAGTTTAAAATTAAACTCAAATTTGAAGTCAATTGTAGCAATCAGTGTTGATAATAACAAACATTAATTTGATCGTGCTATCAGTTAACTCGGATTAAATATTCATAAAAATTGAGTTTGTGACTACTGGTCGGTCAGCAGCATTATGGAAACTCCCCCGGTGGCCACCTGTGGCCCATCGAAGTCAACGTGTTGAGGATGGTTGCGTGGGAGAAGTGTTGCGTCAGAGCAAATCCTTCTCCTAGGAAGAGGCTTTTGAGTTCTGGCTTCTGATTTTTCGTCGTGATTTTTGACACAAACCTTAATACAACTTTGCCTTGTACTTTCGCAAGGTTGTCTTGTGCCTAAGTTCTTGTCGTGACGCATGGTACACTAGCCGTGTGACAATAGCCTCAGTACGACCTTGTCTCGTATTTTTTCAAGGGTGTCTTGTGCCAAATTTCTTGCCGTGATGTAAGGTACAAGCCTCAGTTCAACCTTGTCTTGCGCCTTTTCCCGCCTGTTAATAATGCCAAGTTGACACTTTTCATTTGTGAAAAAACTTTTTTAAAAAGTAAAAAAAAAAGATTCAGACTTTTTCATTTTTTAGTGATAGGATGCGATGAATCAGTATTATTTTTTTGCGAAAGGTAGGAAGAGAGGAGGCAAGGTACCGTCACTTCAGATTGTTATGGACGACCCGCACTTGTAGATGGGGTTGTGCCACTCATAACCCTACATAGGCGCTCCACCAGTGTATTCTGCTAACAGAATCTTACATTTTAACTAGCGTTGGGGCGAATATTAGAAAACAACGGGAAATACCCTAAACAAATAATTGATGATGCCAACTCATACAATCAGTAAGTATATCGAGCGTATCAGAATTAGGGCACGTTTTTATTCACAGTTATTTTGATGCATATTCAATGGAGATATTTTATGGCACACTAATTACAGTTATTTTCCTGCGTATTAATCTCAGTGATTTTACTGTATAGTATTCTAGTTATTTTACTGTTCATTAATTGTAGTTATTTTCTTTCATATTTATTGCAGTTTTTTTCCTGCGTATTCATTGCAGTTATTTTACTGCATTTTAATTAAAGTGATTTTCCTGCACATTTATTGCAGTGATTTTACTGCGCAATAATTGCAGTTATTTTCCTACAAATTGATTGCATTTGTTTTTCTGCATGTATATATATATATATATATTGCAGTTATTTTACAGTACATTTATTGCAGTTATTTTACTGCACATTTATTGCAGTTATTTTACTGTACATTTATTACAGTTATTTTACTGCACATTCATTGCAGTTATTTTACTGCATATTAATTTAGCCTGCATATTTACTGCAGATATTTCGTTTTAGCTGGAGGTCTTTCAAGAACGTGAGCTACGAAGATCCCTACGGAGGGCTACGAGGCTTCAACCATTGTCTGCCCGTGTTCTCAGAAGAGGTGAGTAGTTGCTGCGCAATGGCACACTTGCATTCTAATAGTTTATTTCTATTAATATATTATCAATATATTAATACGTTTACGACTATCGTACATGTGCGTCACACCCTTCAACATCATCGCAGTATCTACGATCCGGGTTGGCTCGCGTCGGGTCGCGTTACATTAGAGGGAGAGTGAGACAGGGAGAGAGGGAGAGAGTGTAAGAGGGAGACGGAAGAAAGAGAGAGAGAGGGAGAGGGGAGGGGGAGATGAAAATTGTTTAAATTTTAAAATTTTGATAAATTTTTTAATTTTTATTTTTTTTTAATTTGTTAGGATAGGATAGGTTAGTATATGTAACGTTAGGATGGGTATAGGTTAGAATTTATTATGTTAGGATGGGTATAGGTTAGAATATGTTATGTTACAATTTCTTAGGTAATGTTGACCAAATTTTTTCACGGGTCTACCTAGCTTATTGATGATACTAGTATATCCCTGTTTTTTTAAAAGGAGGGGGGGAAGAGGTGATGTTACGCTGCTGGCGCTGCGAGAAGGTCGGGGTGTAGGGTTTTTTTTTTGTGTACGCGATTCGTCGTAAATGCCTGGAATCGATAATTTCATAAAAAAATTTTTCAGATGTGGATCAAAAACAAATATATCCAACCCAACAGAACCCGCGATTAAAATACTCTTAATCTTGTGCACTGGTGAAACTCCTATCAAAAACAGTCATTAAGCTTCCTTGACAGCGTGACAAAGTGGCTGACCAACTGAGCTTTAACATGGCTTTCCCACAATTTTCTTTCCTATCTTATACCTTTCCTATACTTTCCTCATTCTCAACTGCTGATATTCTATACAACCTAATCTAACCTACCAATACACGTGATGTTCATTCCGTCTCTGAATCTGCTGGGTTAAATGTACCGAAAATAATTATTGTGGAGTTGATGAAGCTTGTATCACAGATACGCTCATCACACACTTTCGGATGATGAGTGTGACCACGGTATACATAAGACTTATGTATACCGTGAGTGTGACACACAGACGGACGGACGGACGCGGCTCCTTTTATGAGAGTGATTGTCCGTGGAATTTTCATGGGTCTTGCTAGTTATTATTACTCGTGTACACGACCTGTAAAAATATGAAGGGATTCGATATTTTCCTTAAATAGATCTTCCTGATGTGCATGACAGATATATATATATCCATCCCAATAGTAATCGCGATTAAAATGTTGTTTTACTTGTACACTGGTGAAACTCGTATCACAGATAAAGTCATTAAGTATCCTTATGAGGTTGACAGAGAGATGAGATTCCCATTGCAATAACACGGGAGAAATTACTCACAAGAAATACGTTAATTCATTTATTTTTAATTTTAAATATACACATGGCGTTTTATTGTATGAAAATGATATACGACGTTTCACCCCCGAAAACGTTACAGAGGCGTTTCATCGATGTATTCGATATTCCTCAGTTGATTGAGATAGATACAATTAATGTACCTATAAAAACTAGAGTATTTGTGAAGGAGAGGACAATAATAGATTTTCTAGTTTTTGCTGCCTAAACATAGTTAATTAGATTTAAATAAACAACTTTGCTTCTATGCACTTTTGGAGGTAAATGAGTATTTAACGAGTTATAGCTGTATGTTAATTTTCGTCTTTGATGACGAAGGCGCTCGAATAAACAGCAACTAATCGATTTTCGAATTTTTGTTGCTTGAATCACGGTAATAACATCGAAATAAACTACTTTTCTTCAAAACACTTTTTACGGCAAATGAGTATTTTACGAGTTAGAGCGGTAGGTTTAGATGTTGCGCGATTGAGCTGTTAAGAGTTCGTTTGGGTACTTCGTAATTTATTACTTGCCGACCCCGCGAAGCTTGCGGAGCCTGAACCCACTTCTTGGATTTTTTAGTTAAAAACACAATAGAAATTTTCATCAAAAAATAACGAGTTATAGCGGTATGTTAACTTTCTTCCTTGATGACGGGAATGCGCTCCATCATTCGAGCGCGTCGGAAGGGAGTTTGCATTGTGGTGTTGCCATCCGACGCGCTCGATGAATTACTTCCCGCTTAAAACACTAGAGTTGCGGTAACTAATTTTCCACTATAACTCATTAAATACTCATTTGCCCCTAAAAGTGCATGGAATAAAAATTGTTTATTTTGATATAATTAACTATGTTTAGGCAGCGAAAAGTGAAAAATCGATTACTGTCCTCTCCTTCACATTTACCAAAACTAGCACTCCCAAAGGGAGAATGTGAGCTCCTGTGTAGAGAGTTAGGAAGGCCAAATTTTGTTGTGCAATACAATACTTTTTTCTTGCTTTGTTATGGGCCACCTTTCTTTTGTGTTCTACGCTCTCCTACTTTTCAGCACGAGTTATTTTCTTCTTATTCTTTTACCTTGTGTCATAAACTTCCTCCCTAACTCGCTGATTTGGTGCAGCGGGAATCTTGTGTGGGAACGCACCTTGTGAATAGATTCCTCGTTCCTTTAACTCACGACTAAATGGTGTCTCTCTCAATTCTTTTTTGAAACCTCTTCCCTGTGGTTAACTCACTGATTAACTATCTTATAATTTTACCTAATCTTGCAGCGGTGCCTAGCTGAGGAAGTCTAAAGATCTGTTGTGATATTATTGCACTGCATCTCTGTAGCGATATGGTGAAAATTTGTTGTTACATTTTGCAGTGAATACTTCATGCCCCAATCATGGTAACTACAGCAATTTTTATTCTAAATGACCACTGTAACGTTATTAAGAACCTTTGATTCTTCAATGTGTATTATTCGTGTTGTATCCTTGCAAAGAACCCTTTTCTATAATTCTGTAGAAGCTACAATGTGACTCTTGTTATAATTGAAGAGGACACTAACATTCCATCAGTCCTAACAAACCCCTAACTCACCTAACCTAGTCTAACCTAACTTGTTTTGATGTTACAAAACCTAAATTATCGAACCTGCCATAACATAACCTAACTTAATCTAACATACCACGAACGCCAAGATGCAATGGGAATTAACATGCCCTAACGTAACCTCACTGAACTAAGCTAATCTTTTTTACCTAACCTAACCTAATCTAACCTAACATGACCTATCCTGACTTGACCTATCCTGACCTAACCTGACCTCACCTGACCTAACCTAACACGTTGACTACGATTGTGTGGTTGCTTACGGTCAGTTTGGTTAGGATAGAATAAGTTGTTTGAAAAAACCGGCTTTTCTGCTCTAATACATTTTTAACCTTTTTAAAAAGTGTAAAAAATACAATTGAAACATAATGTGTTACCTTTTTACTCAAATATTTATTTCTGAAAAGGTAGGAAAATAGTTAAAATGTTATTTGTATATTCCGGTACGTAAATGAACAATTTACCTAGTGGTACACATATGTACCACTTCGGAGTCAATGTACTAACCTAACTTGACCTAATCTAATCTTATCTTATCTAACTTAAATTTATTTAGCAAATGTGCTGTTATGGAGCATGCACTATGTCATTTGTTACCTGATTCCCGTCAATGTAAAATATATGAACTTGAAAATGCAATACTTGAATAAAAAAATGAATAGGACTCAACTAAAAAATAAATACGGATAAATAAAATGTTTGAACATTTTATAGTCTTTTGAAACGAAACCGAGGCTAACTACGAGTTGAACTCGTGGTCTCAAATATTGTTCTGTTTTGATGTTTTTATTTGGTCTCTATATTTTCGAAGAACGTCAGATTTTATTCAATTTCACTCCAAATAGAATTATTTATATTTTTGTGTCTTAAACGCTGTTTCCTGCTGTTTCCAAGCGACTTGTGTTTTTCTATTTATTTGCGTTGATGGCTGGTTAAATCCTGACATTTTCGTTATGACAATGTACAATTTTGCGTACTTTTTTATACTATTTACACAACCCGTCTTGCATCGCTGCAGAAAACTTACGTTCGATTATTGTAGTGAATGTCGGTTGATTATTGAACCCATGTTATTTTACAGCAGGTTTTCTGCATACTGCATCTGGAATAAATTAACTGCTATAAATATACAATAAGCCACTGATACCATTAACTAATTTTACATCATAGCACTCTCTGATGGTGACAAGCGTGGGAGATGCCAACGAGGCTCTAGCTTCTGACCTAGGTTTTTATCGTGGTTTTTAGGTTTTTAACGTGGTGTTTTTTTTTTGGGTTTCTATGGTGGTTTTTAAGTTTTTATCGGGGTTTTTAGGTTTTTAACCTGTTTTTAGGTTTTTAACGCGGTTTTCAGGCTTTCATCGGGGTTTTCAGGTTTTTAATTTGTTTTTTAGGTTTTTAACGTGGTTTTTAGGTTTTATGATGGTTGTTATGTTTTTATAGGGGTTTTAAGGTTTTTATCAACGTTTTTATCGTGGTCACTTCATTCAGGTTTTTATCGTAGGCACTTTGTAGAGTTGATATAAAAATGTTTTTCATAATAAACATCTGTGCGGATGCTTTTTCTTGATACTTTTGCCGTTACTTGTGTGCCATAACTCATTTGTTGGGAGAGTTGTGTTTGATGAAATGTACTGCGCAAACTGCTCTGGGACAGGCATTCCACGTTCTGATGGAACTTGGTGTTATTTTCTATCATTGGCTTTTATACTTTTCAGCGAGATGTTATAGAACTGACATCTTACTCTGTGAAAAAACTACAAACGCGCATGAAATTTAATGGATAAAAATAAGTTCCGGAAGTTACTTTTCACACTACTTTCACACACTTTTAGCATACTTTTCATGCTACTTCTACATACATCCTTTCCTTTCCTTCTACATACGTCCTTTTATTTTTTCTAAAGTCTCGTTCACATGTTGAGCGAGAATTTAAAAAAAAAACTTTTTCGCTTGTAAACCTTGCCCCATGTTGCGAGAATTTTGAAAACAGTTTTACTTGTAAGCCTTGGCCTGCAGCTCTCGTCGCTGCGATACGCGGGCAGCCCGTACGGCCTGAACGACCTGTACTACAACCTGTACGAGGAGATGCACTTCGCGGGGGCAGAATTCAAAGGCAACACCAACGCCGGGTCGCTGGGGCCCCTCGACGGCGACATGTCTGCTCCGATCATCACCGGGCAGTCGCCCTGGACTTTCTTCACGTGAGTGGCGAGACAGCGTCTAGGAGTGCGGTGGCTGCGAGATGGATGGGTGACCGTTCGGGCTTTTATTCTGGGGGTGCTGAGAATGGTTATGATGCAAAAAGTAAAGGAAACATTAGATGGATATAATAAAAACATTACCTGGATAGTGTCTTCATTTAGTTTTCATTAAGTATTTATGAAAATTGAGTATGTGACTACTGGTCTGTCAGTAGCATTGTGAAAATCCCCTCCGTGTACCATCGGTGGCTCACGTCACGGTCAACACAGTCGAAGGGTTAAACAGTTGGGCTTCTTTAAAAAAGGGCATTTAGCAAGAACATTTTTTTGACTTTAAAAATAAAATTGTTGAATTTAAGAAAATATCATCAATTAAGGTTTTACCCAAACTTATCAGCAAATGAACCAAGGTACGAAGAAACTTGCTCAAGTCAAAGATAAAAAGGGGTTAAATGTGTTACACTGATCATGTGATTTAATTAAACTTGGTCGAAATCAATAACTAATTGCACGTGGAAGGCTTCTGGAATATTAAAAAATAGTCTCATGAGTGCTATTAATCGTCCTAACTTCATCGTTTTCTTCAATGTATTTGCTCATTGGTTAAATTGCATCGAAATTCTCTAACATTCCGTACACTGGAAGTGTCATCTTGGATTGGAGAATATAATAAATAATTACGCTTCTACCGTCACTACAATATAGTCAACATATTTATTCCGGAGTTCAATATCCTCTTCATGTGAACTCAGAATTAGGTAGACCTTCTCTCCAATGAAATAGTTTGGATTTTTGTTTTGTTACGGACCCAAATTTTTCGATTCATTGCTGTCATATTTTGAAGTGCCTATTACTTTCTTCTTAATTTTTTATCGTGCTCCATAAACTTTATACTTATTCGCTGTTTCTGGAACCGAGGATCTAGTGTTGGAGGAACACAGGAGCACACGTTGTGCATAGATTCCACGATCTTTTACCTCGACACCAGATGCTGCCATTCTTCTTCTTCTCATTGGGACACCTTTGTTGGGGTTACTCATAACTTATAGTCTTGCCTAGTTCTTTTGCCTTCAATATCAGGTTTTTTGACCTGCTATTGAGCTGCTAAAAATGAAATCTAATCAGTGCTTGACGCACCAAGCTTAAGTTCCCTACATGGCGTGGTAATTCTTTTGAATGATGAGTATTATGTACATCAATGATTATGAGTATTGTGAATGATGAGTGTTACATGAATCAGTTGCAAAGCAAGTCAAAAACAACGTACCTGATCAGAAGCATATGAAAGCAGAAACACAGTGTCGGTGTGTAATGAAGCTCATAATAAATACCGGTGAAATATTTCCTTTCCAGTAAATATTTATTAAAGTTAAGCCTTTCAAGTTTTAACGTCTCTCATTTTGGACACCTATGTTATAAATAAAAAAAATTATCATTGATGTTACAAGTTTGTAAAACAGATAAACTTTCAACCAAAAACTAAAATGGACAAAATTTGACATTTGAAATAAAAGAGGTGAAAGACAAATCCGAGTATTAAAATTGAAGAAGTTGGTCTTCAGTTAAGTTCTTAGAAAAGAGCAGAATTGAGATTAACCTTACTGAAATTATGGGTTTGATCTATAAAATATTTATCGAACTTCTATCAAAAATATCGAAAATTCATCAAATGGTTGAAATTAAAATTTGCGTCAAGTAATGGGTGTTCACAGTAGACCGCACGATCGCTTATATGGCCGAGAAGAGGGAAAAATGTTTCAAATAATTTAAACTTGACCCCGTTACACAGAAGAAAGCTGTTTTAAGATTAGATTCCTGCATTTAAATCTGTTCTTTATAGACGTTATGCGTGAAGAGATTGTAGATTACACATTCCAATTTTAAAATTTATCATGAAATGTCTCTGTTTTTATCACGCGAATTTTACGTATTCTTTTACTTAGTTTTATTCTGATGAGAATATATCAAATACTTTTTACTTTTAGACTTGATGGAACTGAAATGTACTGTTTTTTGAGCTTTTTTTTCACAGAGTGCTAACTTTTACTGTATTTTGCATGAAGGGTAGAGTGAGGTTCAATTGAACTTTGAAATAAATCTAAGTACGTAATAACAGGTAGAGGAAATAAACCGCGGTCCAGTTGGGATAATCATATCAATGAAATCCCCTGTTGGAATATTTAGCGCGAAAATACTTCCTCAGTCTGTCATTGAAAACAGTTTGCAAAAATAGTGAGATGAGTTGTTCGACGTCCAACACAACTGCGGTAGCGATGGGTCAAATTTTTTTTGCTTCGGACGCCTGCCATTCGTTTTTTTTTAAAAGCACACTATAATTAAATTGGGACTTGACACAGCAAGTGATGCGTTGCTTGAAACAGTAAATGATGCCTGAAATCCACAAACAGCTTGACACAGCAAGTCGTGCTTGTGATTCCTGAATCGATCGTGGTTGTAGCGTTCAATTTTAAAAACCAATGACATTTTAAACAAAATTTTCAAAATGACATTTTAAAAATTAATGATGTTTTTTGTGTCATCGTTAATTGAAATAAATTGTATTTCTTTTCTTTTTTTCTTCACTTTCAACATACTTTTGAAATACAACGCTTATTTTGTGAGGAGGGATCATTCTCAGAGATTTCTGAGAAACAATGAGGTGTACTGGTAGTCTTGAGGCCAGTGTGACGTAATTTGTTGTAACATCACATCGCCTACGCAAAACATCACATCCACACCGCGCGTTGAAGGTATCTCTTCTCGTACCGGTGGCTGTTTATAGTTTCCCCTCTTCTCGCCCTATTTAGATACCATGGATTAGAAAACCATCAGTCCACGCCAAACAGAAATTTCAAACGCACTTCTTCCTCATTTCTTGAATTTCTAGAGACTTTGTCGTAATTAGAATTTATTTGAAGAAACAAGCCATCACTAAACGACCATTCTAATTCCGTTGCACCCCAAAAATAGAGCTAACGCTCTGGCGTCTCGACCCTTCGACTCCGATTAAAACCACGAATTAGAAAATGATCAGTCCACTTCATACGAAAATTTCAAAGTCGATGCAACCACATTTCCAAACACTTTTCCAAAGTTGGAAAACATATTTACTCGTAGACATAATTCATTACTAAACGATCATTCCAGTTCTGTTGCACTCGATAAAAACCGACAGTGTTTTAGCTTTTCCAGTAACATGTTTATTCTTTCAAACGTGCTCTTCAATTCTCAAGGGCTTGCAGACTTGCTCCATGATTAATATCATTTTTTCATATTTCATTTAGGAAGATATTGAATATGAGCGTCATTCACATTCAATAACTTTATCAAATAAAATTTTCATGGAAACAAAATGGTTTCACCGGCTTTTGTGAAGTGCTTCATTTTAAGAGCACGTTTTGCCGCAACTAAATCTCTATTTGGTGCGGGATGTGATGCGTCAAAGGCAGTTCGATTTCGATTAATTTTTGCTTTCAAACACTAAATGAAGGATGCTCTTTGATGGCTTCTGATGCGAACGCCCACCACGCGTGCTGACGTGCGTTGGCTCTTAGGTGATTAATGCCCATCTTTATTGCTTTGCGACCGAAGGGCTTCGATAAAAATGTAAACTTTGCAGCTGTTTTCGGTGAGTCGTGTGTTTTGTTAACCATAACTGAACGTGCTTTCGCACTTTACATAATTACAAAAATTTGGCCGGCCTCGGGCATCAGATGGATTGGTACATTGCGGGCAAACGTTAAAAATTTTGCGAGAAACAACACTCTTTTGATAATCTTCATTTCTGAAATGCTTGCTGCCGGGTTCGCGCAGCGCAGCTCAGTGATGAAAGGCGAAATCTGATGTTCGTGTAATTGGAATTTTTAGAGTGGCTCCCTCGCTGGAAATTCTTCAAAGTTGACGTTTTAGTTAGGCAGGGATTAACAACTCATAATCTGTGGATGTTTTTTTTTCGCAGCGGTCTGGACTACACGGGCCTGGCGGTGTGCGTGTATCCAAACATTCACTACGAGAGCGATAGCGGGATGGTGTTGGACAGTTACTGGGCTAATGAGGTGAGAAATTAATTCAAACTCATTCAAAAATCACTGAGCAGATTCGCTCAGCAATGTCCAGGTAAGGCAGCAACGTCCGCGTTTGGGCAGGTCGCTGCAGTATTGCATGATAAATGCTAGTCGAGGCTGCCGTGAGGCTGCGTAAACCTACGGTAAAGTGGACATTTTTGCGCAGCTGTTGCGCAGCGCCGCCATTTCCAGCCACGTAAATGATGTGCTGATGAGCTAGCTGTACGTAACCTACCTTGATTCGTTATGTTGGAACGCCCCTATGGGGAATGGTACTGAGCCAATGAGTTGAGCAATGAAAACACTGAGCATTTAGGCGAGACACATGACACGAGTTGTGTTTATGTTGCTGTATCGCCTGACACCTGTATTCCAGTTGCCGTCTCACCTGGCACCTGTGTTCCAGTTGCCGTCTCACCTGGCACCTGTGTTCCAGTTGCCATTTCGCCTGACACTTGTGTTCCAGTTGACGTATACTGCCTGACACTTGTGTTCCAGTTGCCGTCTCACCTGGCACTTGTGTTCCAGTTGCCATTTTGCCTGACACTTGTGTTCCAGTTGACATATACTGCCTGACACTTATGTTCTAGTTGCCCTCTTACGTGTCACTTGTGTTCCAGTTGCCGTATGGCCTGACCCTTGTGTTTCAGTTGCCGTATCACCTGACACTTGTGTTCCAGTTGCCATATCATCTGACATTTGTGTTCCAGTTGCCATATCACCTGCCCCTTGTGTTCCAGTTGCCATATCACCTGCCCCTTGTGTTCCAGTTGCCATATCACCTGACACTTGTGTTCCAGTTGCCGTACCACCTGATACTTGTGTTCCAGTTGCCGTACCACCTGATACTTGTGTTCCAGTTGCCATATCACCAGCCACTTGTGCTCCAGTTGCCGTACCACCTGATACTTGTGTTCCAGTTGCCATATCACCTGCCACTTGTGTTCCAGTTGCTATATCACCTGACACTTGTGTTCCAGTTGCCGTACCACCTGATACTTGTGTTCCAGTTGCCATATCACCTGCCACTTGTGTTCCAGTTGCTATATCACCTGACACTTGTGTTCCAGTTGCCGTACCACCTGATACTTGTGTTCCAGTTGCCGTACCACCTAATACTTGTGTTCCAGTTACCATATCACCTGCCACTTGTGTTCCAGTTGCCGTGCCACCTGGACCTGCCCGACAACTCTATAAGGTCGGTTGCCAGAGGTTGCCTCAGCAGCCGCGTCGTGGGTAGGCCTTCCGTCGCAGGGCCGGAAGAGGACGGAAACAAACAAACATCGGCATCTACGGATGCTTTATTTCCAATTGAAGCATGATACATATCACCTTTTACATTGGTTTTTCAAATGCCTTATAACTAACACCAGGACGCCATGACGCTTTCCCCCGGTCGAAGACCGGTACCCATTTCAGACACCTGGGTAGAGTGGGGTATTGTGCTTAGAATTTTTCTCCTATACCCAACAGAGAAAATCGCCAACAGCGCCGAGAAATCATCAAAAGGACATCGTTTACTAGAATCAGCAGCACGTATTTTTTCTTAATTAGTAACCTATTAAAGTCATCGTCACTGTAACCTATTGGAATTTGTGCTGCTGTCCCTGATTGGAATCATTGTCACTGTCACCCATTAGAATCAAGGTTACTGTCCCCTTTTAGAAAGATAGCCATCACCTATTAGAATCAATGTTACCTATAAGAATCAGGGTTATTTTTTCGAATAAATGTTTTCTATTAGAATCAATGCCATCTGTTAGTATCATTGACACCTATTCAAATCAATGTCACTTATTAGGATCAAGAATAAATGTCACTCTCACTTTTAAGGATCATTGTCATTGTCACCTATGAGAATCAATGTTACTGTTTCCTTTTAGAATCAATAGTACTTTTTCACTCGTTTGAATACACGTAACCCTTGGAATTAATGTCACCTGTAGAGATCTAGGTGACCCATTGGAATCAGTATCACCAATTAAAATTAACGTGTAATCTTATAAATATGAATCAATGCCACCTTAAATAAGTTAGAACTTTTGCGCCTATGCCTAAAAATATCAACGTAACATGTTAAAATCAGCGGCACCTATTTGATCCGACGTCACCTACTTCAATTGAGGTCGCCTTTTATTAACAAAAAGCAATGCTCCCGTCACCTACTGTTTAGATTTGCGCAACAGAATCAACTTGACTGAATCTAGTAACCTGGCTTATTAGAATCAACGTTCTCATAGTAGGATAGGGAAATTCAGAAGTTACTTTTCCACAATGGTTCATGTCACTTTTTTGAAAATGCTAATTATTTTCATGGCAGTGAGCGTTCGAAAATTGTTCCATCATCTACGACCAAAATTAACCATGAATTTATTGAATCAATGCTTGGAAAAATTTACTAAGAAATTTTCGACGCTTTGATTCAATAAATAGCCCCCTATCGTCGTTACCAGAAACATTTTCTTTTCGTTGAACGAATGCTCGATGAGGTTGAGTCGTCTGAAAATTTGCCGAATTTCCTGATTTTACAAATTTTTCTGAGGCCAAAGTCATTGATGTTGATGATGAAAAGAGCGGCCTAGAGCGCTTCCTGGTGAGGCTCGTGTTGTTCTTTGTGTTCAGTCACTAAATCAATTAGGAATCAATAGTCTTGGTGCGCCGCTTGTGAGCCAGTGTCACATCCATCGAATACATGGAGTGGCTCTGAGCATTTGCATGGCAAACTTACATTTTATGTAGTCTCAAGTATTTTTGCGATCTTAAATTTGTAAACCTAAACTTGAAGTCCTAAATGTTTTCATTTGTATTAGAACTATCTTTTCTTCTAAGCAGTTTAACTATGAAGCTTAGAGCGAAGAAAAACTTTAAAATTCTTTCAATGAAACATTTATATTCGCATCATATATTTTCAAAGTCATTCAATTCATCAAAGAAGTGTTGGGTATTTAAAAAATTGAATAACTAAGGGAACTGATATAAACTTGATTCATCGACATGGGAGGCCATTTTATGCTCTACAGCTTTGGTGTGAGCCTCAATAATCCACTTCGCAGCACTGCAAGTAAATTTTGATGGGACATTTTTTAACTTAATGAAAAATGAGCGAGCTTCGTTGAAGCGTAAGAGCAACTCAGGGCTTCAATGAAGCGTCAGAGAAACTCAGGATTGAACGAAATTTTACGGTTTCAATTAAGCAATCTGCTTCATTTACTAAGGCTTGTTGTTCAAGACGCAAACTGCATCAAGTCGAGAAGTTCTTGAAAGCCTCTTGAGCGAGAAAGAATTTCCAACCACGGAAAACGTGCAACCTCGCCAGGCTGTACTTTCAAAAATCACCAGCTTGTCGCCGTTTTGTCATTCAAACGACCATAGAAAATAATTTTTGTTCTGACTCAGAGAGTAGAAATATTTTAAAAATCACGATATTCTTGAAAGTAAAGGCTTCTCAGGCATTTCACCTCCGAAGACATTTCCTTTTTTATAAAAATACACCTTACTAACCTCCACTCCATGGTTTACTTAGGTGTTCTTTAACTCTGCTGTGCAAATTTTGTACATAAAAGCGTTGACCTGATTCCAAAATAAGAACTTTGAAAATCGTTCTCTATCTTTCACTCTATGGCTCACTAACTTTGGTGTACAATTTTTCACATTAAAAGCGTTCACCTGACACCAGGACAGCAACTTTGAAAAATCGTTCGCTACTTTTTTTTAATCTTTTTTCTACGTTCTAGTCAGCAGGAAGTCATTACGCAGAAGCTCGTAGAGACGAGCCCGCAGCGCCGTATTCAGGCCACGCTCTCCAGCAGCGCACTTGACAGCGCGTGAAAGTTCTTCGGAGTTCGCCTGTCGTAAAGCCGGTGGTGAAACGGAGATGGGGGACGTGTAAATGTGAGCGTACTTTGGCGTCTGTTATAGAACTTTGGCGTCTGTTATAGAACTTTGGCGTCTGTTATAGAACTTTGGCGTCTGTTATAGAACTTTGGCGTCTGTTATAGAACTTTGGCGTCTGTTATAGAACTTTGGCGTCTGTTATAGAACTTTCGCGTCTGTTACAGAACTTTCGCGTCTGTTATAGAACTTTGGCTCAGTATTTGGCGTATGTAATAGTACTCCGGTGTATGAAACAGTACCTTGGCGTATATAACAGTGCTGTGGCGTCTTTTATAGAATTTTGGCGTATACAATAGTACCTTAGCGTAAATAATAGTACTCTGGGGTATGTTATATATTTCTCTGTTCTCAGAACCCAAAAATAAATAAGAGTTGAGGTAAGAGTGAGAGTTTTGCGGCCAAGATGTAGCTCTTTATTCCCAAAACACGATAAATTTACGTTCGCAAACTCATCGTTACTTTATAACGCGCAAGGTGAATAATGTACAGCTGTTGCAACCAATAAAAACTGAGTGACATTTGAATCAGCGCTAGAAATGAGCGTCACCGATCATTGTGACTCCAGCTGGATGTTTTAGGTA
The DNA here is from genome assembly GCA_014220935.1 of Platorchestia sp. MABIK. NCBI lineage: Eukaryota > Metazoa > Arthropoda > Malacostraca > Amphipoda > Talitridae > Platorchestia > Platorchestia sp. MABIK. Next base: position 162,532 of record JACJUY010000813.1, read on the forward strand.
TCGTTTTTTCGTCTCGTGTATCTCTTTTCCTTTGAGTGATTTAAAAATTGAAGTAGAGTATTAAAACAACACTTTAAATCGTGCTGAAAATGAAGAGTAATTGGATGAACGCTTTTAATGCAACAATTATTCAAAAATGATGAGTGCTGGCTGCAAAAATGGTCACAATTTTAAACGGTCCCATTGTGATGTTATGTATTATTTGAAATGCCCATAAAGGGGGGATTTGCGAATAAAGTATGTATTTACGATATAATGTACATTACAAATTCATATGTCAAGTTTTCATTATGTATGTATTCGTATTTAAATGGAGAAGATCAAGTTCCCACTCACATTATGTGTAAATACTTATATGAGAATTCAAATGAAATACCTTCAAGTAAAATGATTACTAAAGCGTCCCTGACTTGAAAAAATATTTTTAGCTCAAGTCTCTCTGTTTTCATTTATATAAATCAATAATTATGCTTACTTTATCAGGATGTTGATTTACATTTACATTGTTAATTTTCATAAAAAGTACCATATGCAATTTTTTGGAATCATTAAGTTCGGTCTGAACCAAAAATTAACAAAAGAGTTCGAAAATAAGTGGCTAATTGCGTAAATGGGAAAAATTGTGAAATTTCCATTCCTGTCTATATTTTTCTCTTGCTTCTACAATTTTCCTCATTAATGAAAAATTCAATTTCTAACGAGGGTATGAAAAGAGCAAAACATGCACTTTGTTATGAATTCATCATGAACACGACTAGAGCGTACTTTCATTGATTTTACGTTTATTAGCGACTATTGATTTTACGACTACTTAGCTAACACTAAATTTTACGTCAATGGTGATAGTCATCAATGCAAAATTGCAAGAGAGAGTGACAGAACTACCTTGTATCTCACCCAACATCGTACAGACATAACATGAGTGATCACTCGCGCAAAGTATTGCAAGTTGTCACCAATCCCCTTGATCCCAAGCCCTATCCTAAGAAGGCATCGACAAGAAGCCGGCTAAAGTTTCATTTGGATGGCAGAAACTGTAATTTCATTCCTCAGCTGAGGAAGGAGGGCATTACATCATGTAATTTAGGACGCATTTCAGCGCCACAAGTCAAGGGAAGGGAAGGGAAATGTCAGCATTTAAGTGAAGTATTAAAGAGGACGTAAGGTCGCTCCCTGTGGAACAGTTAAACAAGACCTAAGGTCTCTCTCTGCGGCACAATTTAAGGTCAAGCTTAAGCTTCGCGCTGCCGTCCTTAACAATTTAGGCTATTTATTGCTCTCTTGCTGTCCTGGCAAAAACCACGGCTGATTTAACACGTTGACTGCGATGTGTTAAACTGGAGTTTAATATTCAACTCAAATTTAAAAAACAATTGTAGTGAGAAATTTTGAAAAAAGCGAACGTTAACTAGATCGTGCCTTCAGTTAGTTTTGGTTGAGTATTTATGAATATTGAGTTTGTGACTACTGTTCATTCAGCAGCATTATGAAGATTTACTCCGTGATCACCGGTGGCTCACATCGCGGTCAAAGAAAGTGTTGAGTGATTGACACAGCATTTTTTCCTCTCATCACACACGCAGTTAACCGTTCGTGAAAACAATAACCCAAGTCGTTATTGTGAAGGATTTCTACAGGGTATTAATATGGTTGCTTTGTTATTACTAAATTGTTTTGTTCATTGTACGTTTACTGAGTAGTAATGTAGTAATGGAAGTAGTGCATGCATCAGGTATCCCGAAGAAGCTGCCTCACTTCTATTGGGAATGCTGAAGAAGCTACTTCACTTCTATCCGGTTTGCTGATGAAGCTAATGACTCAGATCGTTGAATCAACGACTAGACAAATACGTTGATTTGATTCGTTCACAAGGTCATTAAGTTTTTCATTTAATGCCCCACACTGTGCTGTAAATTATATAGTGATTCCAAGGAAACATGTTAAAAGTTCGACAGAATTAAAAGAATTGTAGGTATGACAATAAATGAATATAAATTTTTCATTCATTCTTCACGCATCACCATTTTCAGACGAAAACATAGCCAGAGGCGAAACTGACGGCTTACAGTTTTTTACTTTCAATTGCTTTTGCAATTTTTTGAAGAGTGTCTTGTGTGCTTTGATCCTCAGAAATGACAATTCAATTCTTAGTTCTGGGCTTGCATGACGTGTAGATTGAATTATTGTATTCTGTGGAAATACGTTCGCTACGAACAAAGGATAAAAATCTTCGCACACAACCAAACTGTGGGGCCGTTGCTGCAAAATTGCGTTTCGTGTTGGAAAAACTGATAAATTCTGGTGTGGCTGGAATTTGGTGGAAAGCTGGTTAAAGCGCATGAATATTTATCTTAAAAGGAAATGTTTTTTTACCATTTCTTCCGTTCAATTGCATCAAAAGTTGTAAATAAACGATGATTAAAATGCATTTCTCCTGTTCAAAATTGTTCTCGATATAGCAGCTTTGCTATATTCATAACCAAAAGCAAAAAAATACAGACTGCTTGCTATATCTTTTAGAAAATGTTCGTTTCGCCAAGCACAAATGGGGTGTGTCATGTGTTGAAATTACGACTATAAGGCTATTAAGTACTCAATTTTACGATGCATGTTTTTTTTCAGAACACGTTTTTCAATGATGTTATATTTTTTCCTATTAAAAATGAGTAATCATAATTTATTGTTATTTTCGAATTTTGAAATTAGTTTAATTGTATACGAGGGGGCGAAAGTTTAGTATAAATTGCAGGCTTGACGCTTTGATTTACGTAGTTGAGTCACGCAATTGTTTGGTTCTGAAACGACGCACGGAAGTTCACAGATGATAAGTTGTAAACTTATTTTCAACAAGTTCGATGCTAAGTTAAGAAGCATAAAATTAAATTTGCACTTATAGTATAGTTAAACTTTCCATACCAGGTCCAACGTGCGCGTTTTACTGCAACTTGGCTTAGGAGGACGGAAGAATAATGCTCACCCCATCAAGGCAAACTGTCTTGTTGTTGTCAGAAGAGTGCCCCGCAACCCTTTGCCAGGTGTGCCAAATTTTAAACGTGTACTGGCTTGCGTTGTTTTATACAAATTACTTCATATCTACCTAAAAAATATTGAGGTTAAATGTTACGTTCAGAGGATGAAATTAAGTGCATTTTCTTTTCAGTTGGTATTTGTTTGGAGTGACCTGCTAAGTTAATAGGAAAAATATATTTCTTGCAGCCAATTTTGTGGGAGACTTTTCTGTTGATAAAGCTAGAGAGGATCTATTACTCTCCTATCGCCAACAGTGAGTAATCTACCACATTGCTATCGGCAATACAAAAGAACCTACCCCACTCTGATCGGGAATACCGATGAAGCTACCACATTTCTGTCACCAATACTGAAGGATCTACTATACTTCTATCACCAATACTGAAGAATCTACCACACTTTTATCGGTATCGCAGAAGAAGCTACCACACTTTTAATTTGGATCAATGCTGAAAAAAACTCCACCGTAATTTTAACACCAATGTTAAGGAAGAATGTGCTTCACTTCTATCGAAAATAACTATTAGAAAAGATCTGCATGATTTGTATCGCTAATACCGACGAATTTGGCTCGCTTCGATCATGACACCAAGTGAAATAACTCAGAGTCTAATGAGGCAAAGACTCGAAAAAATTTATCTCTGATATGCGTGAATAAGTTAATTGGAGAAAATCAAAATGCAAGCTATTTTAATATCTGTTTAATTTTCGTCAGAGCTCGTCTTCCAATTATAAACCCATACCCACGAGTGTCAACATGAAGTCAATTCTGCGCAACAGGTTACGAGGTTCATCACTTTACTCGCTTTTGACTCACGTATAAAGCATTGTAAAAATATGCCAACAAACTCCTCGGTCGTCCCTAAATTTTTTATACGAGTAATCATTAATGTAAGGAGTTGAACGCAAGTACATTGCATAGATTTGGAGCACAGGTAGAAAATATTTTTATTGCTCAAATTTAACTACTACTTACTTTAGATTTTCTTTTTTTGCTTTCCTTTTAGTTTTTCATTCCTATTTTCTCCTTCTACTAAAATCTTACTTCTGTGTAGCACTATTTTGAATTTGTATTTTTATTTTTTGTTTTCGATTTCTATTTTTACCTTCTATTCAGATTTTACTTCGGCCGAGTGCAACTTTGGATTTCCTTTTTCATTTCCCTCTTAGTTTTTGGTTTCAATTTTCGCCTCCTACTCAAATCTTACTTTCTGTACAGCAATACTATGGAATTCTTTTTAATTTTATTTTAATTTTTTGTTTCTTTCCTTTTACTGAAATCTTACTCCGGCCGAGCGCTACTTTGAATTTCCTTTTCTATTTCCCTTTTTCGTTTCCTCGCGGAAGTTCCGCGTCGGTAAAAAAGCTCCCCTCACTTTGTGATACAATTTCAAACCTCATCAGGAAGTCAAGGAGTTCTGAGAAGAAGCCAAGAATGATATATCGACCTGAACGACGTTTAAGAAGTCCTACCGCATTAAAGGAATGTTTTTTACGGCAACGAAACGACATTTTGAAGTATCGGCCTTAAACTTGTAATGATTTCCATCATTCTTGAAGGATCACCGTCATTTTTAATGGGCTTTAGATACAATTCATATCGTTTTTCCATTCGAAATGCTTCGCTCAAAAGTTCACTGTTAATTGCATTTAATGGGAAAAATTTACGTCACTTTATTGTTAAATTTCATCTACGAGAAAAAACTTGAGACTCATTTGACCAATTTATTAAAGAATAAGCGCAAGTAAAAAATCGGTCCTCCTATATTTTGGTCTTTTTTAAACCTTATTTTTAAATATAGGACTAAGTGGTGCTTGGTTTGAACCTTCAAAATTTATCTTGTCTTCAGGGAAACATTATTAGCACCACGCATGTCATTAACAGCAATAATTATTTCCGAACTTACTATGACGTTCTTCATTAATGGAAAAAGTGTTTGTATTCGAGTTTTCTACGCTCTTCACAACGTGCAAAACTTATCAAATTTTTAAAAGATTCTAAATTAATTATTGATTCACATGGCAGCGAGATTCAAGTTAGATGGAATGAAAACAAATTTTCATTTTGCAAAATGAGTTCAGTGTAATTTTAATTTTCGGCTGCTACAGCGAAATATAATCACTAACTCATATTTTACGCTCAAGAAACTGAAGAATTCTTCATCTATCGCAGAACTTTTAATTGCATATTAGTACATAAACTTTATAAGGATGTGATACATGCAAAACTCATTCCTCACCAGACTCATTCATTAGATTTTTGTAATCGAATTGAATTTTTAAATGTAGCACATGATCTATAAGCATACGTGTACAAACTGTCGCTCTGTGAGCCAGTGTGTTGTAGAGGAGACCAGCCTAGCACATTATTAGTTTCTTAATAATCTGGTCAAAAAATTTAAGTCATTTACTAACATATGAAATGCATTTCTGTTTTACCGCTGTGTCAAACATGTCATGTTTAAGCCTGTTTCAAGGTAAGGAGTTAGAATTGAAAAGTTCATGGATACCATTTGGCACATAGATACGTAACTTGAGATCGGTTTTTCGTGTACCATAACGTATAATCAAAACTTAGTCGTAGGCATGAGTGAGAAAGTAATAGCCTGCTTTGGTCAAATGCCACAAAATAATAAGTGCACTGATTGATACCTGCCTGCTTGTTTGCTTTTTTGGTGTACTGGTCTCTACTCGCACTCTGTAAACTAGATTCATGAACACTCAAAAACTCCGCAAATGTCTGTCTTGATTTGAAAATCATTTCTTTTAATTGAATTTCTTTTGAAGTAATTCATAAAAAATAAATGAGCCCAAGAAGAAAAGAAACGCGTTTAAACATTTTTTAAACTGACTTCGCTAATGAAATTTTATGTAACTTTAAAACTTGTGTTTAACGGCTCGGGTTGTTTTGTTATCAAATGACCACCACACACCCGATCTCAATCAGAAGAGCTCACGAATTTTCACAGCAAATGTACAAAATGACATAGAATCGAGTAATTAGGAGAAAAATAATGTTATCGTCAAGAAGCAATGAAAAGGCTTTACATCAGATTACAAAAGCTTTGAAGCTGCTACGTTCTTTACTAGAAGACGGGATTTGAGTGATACGATGGAGTCACGCTTGTCACTTTGCAGAACGGTTGTGGTCACTCTACATAAAAAGCTCTATCAGTTGCACAATTTTGTTTACTGAATTTTTGAATGAGGTTCATAGCGTCAAGAACACTAAAACTAGAGTATTTGTCGTAGTTTGAAATGTAAAGCATTTTAATTTACGGAATCCCTTCGTGCACTAACAGAGAACTCGCTGGGTGCTGCTATAGCATGAGATCTACCGCCTTATATCGCCTGCCGAGGTGCAGTTTGAGACATACAAATTAAGTGTTTTTCGATAAATTAAATGTAAGGAAATAAGTAATGTCCATTAGTTATGTAACCTAACTTCACGCTATAGTACCAGGAAGAGGTAGACCTCATGCTATGGTGTGGTAGACCTCAAGCAATAGCAGCACCCCTCGCTGTTTGTCGTTTGCTTGGTCTGTCCACTTCTACTTTCACCCGTAAACTGGATACCTCCCGCCGCAAAATGACTTTTTCTGCGGTTCAATTATATGAATTGCAATAATTAATTAAAATTAATTGTGACTGCAATTAGCGATTTTTTTAATTGAGATTCATTTGTTTTAATTGTATTGAGTAGAAAGTTTTCTCCACTCAGAAATGGAGTAGAAAGGACACGCGTTGGAACAGTTCATTTGACAATAATTTCATTGCATAAATATGATTCATGAATGAATTATTCCAATTTGAAATCTCGTTGTACTACAAACGACCACAGCATGGATCGATAAATAATCCTACCGTTGCTCAAAAACAGCTCGGAATTACTGTAACATCAAAATTCTCTCATCAGTAGTCGGGATCTATAGATTGGATCAATCGTTGGTTTAAAACTCATTTAGGTTTTTCTATTTTTTAACGTAAGTATAAACCATGTATGTGCTTACAGAAGCCGAGTTATTTCCGAGGCCTCTATTTCAGTGATCAAAAATTTTGATGAAGTACAGTTGGAATTTTAGATGAGTTTTTAAAATGTTATAATATTGAACCCACAGGTCCAAATTCAACCAAATACGTGAACTTATTCGTCCTTACCAATAATCTCTTTCAAAACTGCTGCAAGGACTACAACACACCTTGGCCTAGGACAGTTCATCATTATTGTTAAAACTAATATTCTCTCTCCAAAGTAGACAAAATTCGAAGACTTGGTAATTTTAGCCGGACGTCGGTCAATGACAAACTGGAGCAAGTACTAGAAGAGACAGCCTTACCAGATTACAATTCGCAATTATAGTTACAGCTGACCTACTCCCAGCGTAGACAAGATACATAGACATGATCATTTTTCCCAGCTGTCAAAGAGATGAAATGCAGCAAGGACAAGAAAAAACTCACACCAATGGACAATTCGTATTTATTGTTATAGCTGACCTGCTCCCAGCGTAGACAGGATAAATAGATTTGATCGTTTTAATCTCTTCTTAGGCAAAATTAAACTAAAACAAGGACAGGAAAAAACAGTTTTAGATTACAATTCGTAATTATTGTTGCAGCTGACTTGGCTCAAACGTTGACCAATAGTGCAAGTCAGCACTGAGCGGTAACAACAATCAAGGAAGTTTTCTAAGCCTGATTGATTGCGAGGACATCAACAGTTAGCTATCAATATCAGACAAACGTGGTGATTTCCTTAAATTATGCAGCGATGATGGGACAGTACCACGTGATGTAAAGTTCCAGTAGTGATCTAAGGTATTGATGATTTACGTTTTATTCAAAGTCAGCTGCAAATTATGTACGAAGAGGCAAGCGCCTATAAAATACGCATTACTCAGAGGAAATATCGTTTAAATCATGGCCGGAAATGCAATTTTAGTTTCAGGAGGGAGGTAACCAAAAATTTAATGTTTTTGAAAAGCCAGCGACGATTCCTATCGTTTACACATCAGTTTATAATAAAAAATTGCAAAGAAACACAACTTGCGTGAGATCATTATTATGTTAAAGAAAGCCAATAAATAAAAATATTTGAACTTTTCGACCTCATTCAACCTGAAAATGAATCAGATAAAAAACTAGTCAAATGCAAATCAAAATAACCAATCGTGAGACAAGAAAAGCAAAGACACACGAAAGAAACAAATCACTGATAAGAATACATTTTGCATGAATATTAAATTAGTTGCAAAGGGAAAGCTGATTGCATATCATTTAAAACTGAGTTTTCTTTTCAAATGTGAAGATTTTCTAAAATACGGAGGTTTATTTGATTGGATGTAGAAGATATCACTTTAAAATTGCCCAATCGAACAGGGATATCGCACTTCTCTGCATGAGAGCGGAATGAAGGTGTGGAAAATAACTGATTGGTTCTAAAACTTCTGCCAGCATGTTCTGCAACACGAATACTGAGGGCTCGAGTGGTCGAGCCCACGTATTCAAACGCACACTGTGCGTGGCTATATTTGTAAATGTTTTTATCCGCATAAACGTTTGAGGCTATTCCTACAAATCGAGGATTGTGTAGGATGATGTGGCATCAGTATAATTAATAATAATTGGTGAAACAAAGTAATTTTAGGTCCTTTATTAATTGTTCATATACAAAACTCCCCTAGATAACTTTTCTTATTTTTGTTGGCTTTTCAATATCCTTTTAAGTGTTCAATATTTGACGTAATTAAGGAGGAAGTTGCACTTTTCGAATTGTTGAAGATTTTATTGTTTACCTTTTCTTATTTTGCCGAAGTCCAATGTTCTCTCCAGCGTCCAAAATTCTCTCGCCATCATGGGAAACGTTTCAGTTTTTCCAGTTGTCAGGTATGTTAGTGGACCCATGAAAATTAAATGAAAGTATATCTTTGCAATTTCAGCAATTGAATGCTCTTTTAAGATGGCTTATTTAGTGGAAAAAGACTTGCATTTTACATTTCAGTTCGTTCTTTCTCATTGTTTTGTTATTGGGTAAGATCGTTTTTATTTTAAGAAAAAAAAAGCAAAATTGCAATCATTCTCACTGACACCTAACGTAGCTTTTGTGCAAAATATTTGACCTATAGCACATGTTATAGTGATCGTCAATCCAGTCTTCATCATCTTGTGAAAACCTCAACCTAACCTTCAGAAATTTATGACCATAGAAACTTAAAACTATAACAAGTATTTTAATTTATAACATATTCAACATACCTGAAAAACGCAGGATCCGTTGCTTCATGTATGTGGAGGTGACGTGTGAAAAAAATTCGTGACAGTATAAATGATTTATAAATGTGTAAAAATTTTTCGCATCTATCGAAAAACATTTCAAATGTTTAAATGAAAGATTTGCAGGGTAATTATGACAGTGATATTTTCCTTGGGTAATTTTACGTGATGGGGTAATTTTATGTATTGGGGTAATTTTACTTGTTGGGGTAATTTTGCTGGGGTAACTTAACGTGGTGGAGTGATATTACTGGAGTAATTTTACGTAATGGGGTAATTTGACTGTGATAATTTACGTGAAGGAGTAATTTTACTGGGGTAATTTTTCATGATTGAGTAATTTCACTGGGCTAGTTTTACGTGATAGGGTAATTTTACTGGGGTAATTTTAAGTGATAGTGGCGTTCAATAAATGAGAGCATAAATAAGTTAGTGGCTCAGAGGAACAGCAGGAGCAAACTTCCGGAGTTTCAGGCTTGGTCGTCGGCATCCGCGGCCACACCCTCTGTGTAAGCTGCTGCTGCAGTAGCTATAGCGGCAGAGGGAGTAGCAATAGCAGCAACAGCAGCAACAATGACAGTAACGATTGAGGCAGAAACAGCCACAGCAGCAGCTTCGGCAGTAGTGATAGCTCAACAACAGCAGCAAAAACCGCAGCAACAATAGAAGCAATAGCAGCAGACAAAAGCCACAGCAGCAGTAGTAGTAGCAGTAATAGCAGTAATAAAATCAACAGTAATTGCCACAACAATAACAGAACAATAGACGCAGCTATTGCAACAGCAGTATATCTAGTTTAAACCTGTTTTATTGCATAGTTTTATAAAAGTTGTATTAGTGTTTGATAATTGGAGTGGACTAGCCAACGAATCACCCGACCAACAGTATCGTGTGTTTGATAAATCAGCAAAAGATACAGCAATGATAAGAACTATAGTTAATGTTGTTGTTTCATATTAATTATCTTTCACTGTCAGATTGTTTAATAAGTAGAAGCTATTATGAGAATTTTTCTTCAACATAATGATTTTAACATAGCGTTTCATTGTGGTACGGAATAATTTATATTTATAAAGGGGGGTGCATGTGTCACTTTACAATTTTCAAATAAACACATTTTTTTCAGATGAGTGTTTTTTGATAATTTTTTATTTCATAGTTTAAAGATTGGAATTTCATTTTGATTTATGTATGATATATAATGTGAAGTAAATGGCCTCCAGGTTCACAAACACGAGCACTTTATAAGGCATTTTCCATGATAGTCCTTGGCATGTGAGGCTGTATGGAATGAATTTCCTCCTGCATGTTTGCTTTAAGTGGTTGGATAGTCTGTTGTTTATTTACGTGGAACTTTTCTCTTACGTACGAACAAAATTTACTAGCGTATCTCTACACTGTGTTCCAATAATTTAGCGTCCATTTTCAAAATAAAATTCAATTATCTTCACTCTCTCTTTGATGGTGAATTTATACATATTAAAATTTTCAACAACGCAACTTTATAATTCTGATGAAAAAAATCAAAAGCCATTTATTGAAAAAAAAAGACATTTCATTTTTAAATGGTCAAGTGACTTATGGGCCACCCTGCTGTAGCCGATTGTTTTTCAAAAGAACTTGTGTCTGTGGTACAAAATAATGGAAATAAAATGACTGATTCTAATGCTGTCTATTTCATGGAGTAACGAAGCACACTGTTCTTCTGTCATCAATTCTCTCTGAAATCGCTTTTCTTTCTGAAATAACTCTTCTACTGACATTTATCGTTGTTGAAATTGCTTCCCTTCAGTCATCTATTTTCTCTGAATTCGCTGTTCTTTCTGAAATTACTCTCAATATTCACTTCGTTTTGGGCACCTGACATTTTCTGACTGCTGTCAACGGACTGCTCATGACCTGACAACTCACAGCCACTCGCCCTTTACGTTCAAATTGACTGGATTTTGTTTTTCTGGAAGCCAAAAGTGAAGACTGCTCAGTGCTTTAAAAGGCACCGTACTTTTTGTGATCACGTCAAGATCTTCAATTTTTTTTGCCGCCAAGGCGACGGAAGCAAAATAATATTGGGTGTATAGATGATCAATTTTTATGCGCTTAAATTTGAGCTTCAGGCGACGCATTGCGGTTGTTGCGCTTCTTAGCACGGAGTGTGGCCCGCAGTGTAACTTATATTTTTTTGTAAGGGATTTCTGCATTTATTGTTTTTGATTCGAAGATGTTATCGGCCTGAAAATGCTTGTTAGGGAACGCGTTATTTTGAGGCGAGCAGAGAAATTGATGAGAAAAAGGCTTATTGAATTAAGTTAAATTCTTTTTGTTTTGTTTATTGAGAGTCGAAGAAGATTGGTGAGCTCATGCATTTATTAAGTTTGAAATATAGGACAAAATTATCTGTTACGCAACGATGATGAAATTTAAAAAGAGCGCTGGTGCTCTTAAAAATTGGGTTAAACTTTAATTAAAACACTGCTGGTGCCTCTAGCAAATAGAATGGCTTCTAGAGTTAAGGAAACGGCAAATAACTCAAGTTTAACTTCAGCGTAGGAATCAGTAAAATCAGTTGGACAGTTCTTGAAACACACAAAAATAATAACCTTGATAAAATAATAATCTATGAAATAGATAATAAAATGGACAGATAAAAAAAATTGAGCATAAGCTTGACGACTGTAAAGTAGAGGCATTTGAAGCTTCGCAAGAAACCTATTCAGTTTTCACCCCCACCGCACGCTCCACAGTCTTTTACTGAAAATTTTTTTAACAGATTGGCAGCGATGTGAGCCGCCGGCGTTCACGGAGGGAACTTTCTTGATACTGAAAATTCCCTCCGTGTACCACCGGTTGCTCGCGAGGTTGTTACTACAGTAACTACCTCAGTAAAATTGCTTACTACAGTCAACTTTAAATTCAAGTTGAATATTTAAACTTTTGTTTAATCCGTCGCGATGAAGGCGTTAAAACAGTTGCGATTGTTTAGGATCAGTCAGACCTTGGGGCATGAGTTCGTGATGGACAAGTTCATCATTTTCACTGTTCCACTAATTCATAGTTCGTTACGGTCACTACAAACGTTTGATTAGATCAGAGCTGATCAGTGATAACCTAATGCAGTACGCCGCGTCTCAATGTAAAAAAAAACATGTTAGCGGTGCTTTTTGAAGATTCTCAGTTACCACGTGTTGACTACCTTTGCGCGGTACGTTTGGTTGGATAGGTTGTGAGTAGGGAATTTGCAAAACCGACTTTACTGCATTTCTATCTATTCTAAGGAGTGTGCATAACATCGGTGCACGATAATATTTCACCCTGTACGCTAAATTCTGTTTTAAAAAAGGTAGTGAAATAATTGAAATGCTATTCATTAAGACTGGTACGTTAATGAGCAATTTTCCTGGAGGTACACATATGCACCACTACGTAGTTAACGTGTTAATACAACAGTTCCCGCCCGATTTAAAAAAATTTCAATTCCTTTTTTTGACCCATTTCGCTAATCTGCTAAAATGGTCCAGGGCTAAAAACAAATTCTAATCTTTTCCCCAATCAAATCAGCAGTTTTCGCTCCATTTCAAGAGCTTCCACTTTTTTCTGAACCCACCTCGCAATTCTGCTGAAATAGTCAATGGCTACGAACAAATTCTATTCCTTTTACCAATCAAATCAGCAATTCTTGCTCAATTTCAAGTGCTTCCACTTTTTAGGAACCCACCTGGCAATTCTGCTGAAATAGTCCAGGGCTAAGAACAAATTCTATTCTTTTCCCTTTGCAAGATCTAGAAAACAAAGCTCGGCGCACGACTGCAAAGGCGAAACAAACGCAAAGTTGAGCCCCTTGTACCGGCGAGTGCGCTTTATTAATTAACAAGGCAGGAGCTACAACAAGGTGCACACTGCACCCAGCATGGCTGCCCACCCGTGTTTGCGTGGGCCCTAATTAGGGCTGTGAGTTTGCCTCACTAACGCTTGCCTTCAAGCCCTACAATGTGGGCTGTAGAGCAGCTGCTGCAGCGATTGCGGGGAGCTGTGACCCTATTGCTTTGCAGGGAGATGAAAAGAGGGAGAAAAGGGGGAGGAAAGGGGGAGAAAAGGGGGTGGAAAGAGGGAAGAAAGGAGGAGGGAGAGGGAAGAAAGGAGGAAGGAAAGGGAGGGAAGAGGCAAGAAAAAGGGAAGAAAGGGGGAAGAAAGGGGGAGGAAAGAGGAAGGAAAGAGTGAGGAAGAGGGAGGGAAGAGGGAGGAAAGGGGTAGGAAAGGGGGAGTATAGGGGGAGGAGAGGGGGAGGAAAGGGGGTGTCTACGCTTTCAGGAGTAGTTTCGATAGAGCAATCGGAATAGGCGGAAAAATCAGCAGGCTGGGAGTGGAGCACTTTGACAGCGACGTGAGCCGTATATGGTCACTGAGGGAGTTTGCATAATGCTGCTGACCAACCAGTAGTCACAAACTCAATTTAAATTAATACATTATCAAAACTTGATGGAAACACGATCCAGTTGATATACAGTATTTTCAACATTCCTTGCTACAATTGACTTCAAATTTGAATTGAATATTAAGCTTCAGTTTAACAGTCAATGTGTTAATGTGGTCATGTAGTTCATTAACGTAATATCCTTAAAATGGGTAATTTACTTGCATGTCGTAAAACAGTGATTGTGGTAAAATGTTCGAGCATGATTAAGTACTTGAATGTGGTATGATACATGAACACTTCATCGTGAGTGAGTAGAATATGGTAGAAAAACATGGTATGATACTTAAATGTGGTTGAAAACCTAAGTATTGTACAAAACTTGAATTGCCATTAATTTCACATTATTGCCATCATGAATACCTCTTCTATTCTCCGAAGTTTTTTACAAGAATGCCTAAATATGGCACAATATTTTGGATGCTATTAATTGCACATTGTTTCCACAATGATTACTACTTTCTTTATTTCAACTTATTTATGGTAAAATGCTTGAATTGTTTTTAATTTTAATTTTAAACAGTGTAATTACGACTATTTTAAGTTTGTGGATCTGTTAAAATCAATATGTAAGGTAAGTTGGGCCCTCACACTTGTACCGCACGCACTCCGTGTACAAAAGATAGACATTGGGATGAAAAAAATAATTAAAGTCTTTACCCGCTCATTATATCACAGAATAAAAGATCCAACGCAATTGATATTGAAAGCTTGATTAGGGTGCTACTTAATTCAATTTCTGAACTGTTCATCAGAATAAAATGAAATGTGTAGCATAGAGCATGTATTTACCAAAATTGTAGCCTTATGCACAATGTCGAAATAAATAAAAAAGCAAGGACAGTAACTCTCAAATTAACCACTATATTTTAATCAAATAAGAGAATTAAACAAACCGAATACATCGAGCAATTACTATTGCAAACGTACTAATATCGACAGCAGATTCAAAATTTAGGAAAGCTTTCAAAACATTTAAAGTCCAACCATCACATTTATCAAGTGCAGGACCAGTTATAAAGGTCACAGCATTTAACTTGGGAAATAGGAAATTATTGTACATTTAAAAAAACAGAGTTATGCTGTTCAATTTGAGATGAACAGAGTCATTAATTGTTCTTTTTTTCAAAGAGATCAGTTTTTATTTCTCGGATGTTGAAGAAAATACTAAGTGGGAGAAAACTTGATTCCATGGCAAGAGTAGAAGTGTGCTTGTGAACCAAGCGAATTCCTGTCTTCTGGCAGAATACGTTCTAATGAAAAAACTCTTCAATTCAATGCTAGTTTTTCTTGAGTGCTGTCTAGCTTCAAGTGAATAGAAAAGTCAGTGAAGGTGGAACAAAGCAATGTATAATTTCAAATCCAATGACTATTTACAGTAGTTTTGATACGATGAAGCTCATTAATTGGCTGTTTGATCTAATTATTCGAAGGCGTTTTTACGTTTTAAGTGCTGAACTCATCAGGGACTTCGTGCGACGTAAGAGTTCAGAAAAGGAGCACGAAGAGCAGAAAAACCTCAAAAATCTTTCTTTAGAAAAGCATGGTTGATGAATGTTTGGTTTAAAAGAAATAGTAGGGGTGAACGTGATAAAAAGTCTTGCTTTGCACACTTCCTTTACATTACAGTGATGTCATGATCAATTTAATTGAATTGTTTAAGTAAAAAATTGAACTTTACAAAGCCCATATTCATTTTAATTTCGCTCTCTTCGAATGAGCACTCTCTTCGACCATTGCATTTCTAAACTCATAAATTCACTGAACATAAAAATTTATATAAGCTACGGCCAATTTCCAGTGCATTGCGACAGTCGAGTAATTAAAGTACAATGCGACAATCATGTAATTTCAATGCATAGCGACAGTCAAATAATTTCAATGCAATGCGACAGTCCAGTAATTAAATTGCAATGTAACAGTCAAGTAACTTCAATGCAGCGACAGTCAAGTAACTTCAAAGCGACAGTCAAATAGTTTTAGTGGGCGGAGGCTGAAAATGAAAGAAAGAATCCCGCCAAAATACCTGGGGAGCTCCGTTGCCTTGCTTGAGTCCCAGGCCAGCCTTTAGACGCAACCCCGACAGCCATTAGGAAAATTGCTCATAATCTGCAGGCAAGAAGTGCTTCTCTCGGCCTGCAAATGGCGGTCTCTTCTGCAAAATAAGCGAAGTCTTTCAGAGGAAGCAGTAATTTACCCAAAGACCATTTCTTTCAGCGTCGCAAGGGAAGTTTCATTTTGGGGAAGGTAGCTCATGTGTTTGCTTCTCTAATTCTGGGGAACGTAGCCCACATGCTTGCTTCGTTAATTCGGGAGAAGATAGGTTATGTGATGGCTTAGCTAATTTTGGGGAAGGTAAGCTACGTGTTTGCTTGGCTAATTTTGAGGAAGGTAGGCCGCATGTTTGCTTCGTAAATTCAGGGGAAAATAGGCCATGTGATTGTTTGGTCAATTCTGGGGAAGATAGACGCATCTTAACTTCGCAAATTTTGAGGAAGGTAGGCCGCATGTGTGCCTGGCTAATATTGGAAAAGATAGGCGGCATTTTTGCTAGGCCAATTCCAGGGATAATAGCTCATGAGTTCGCTTGGCTAATTCTGGGGAAAATTGCTCACGTGTTTGTTTGGCTAACTTTTGAGAAAATTGTTTGCTCACCCAATTAATAAATGTGTAGAGTATGCTGTCAGAATTTAAATACTTTCTCAAAATGTTTGAAAGCCAAGTAGACTTTTGAAATATGATTCTAGGCTTAGTTTTGGATTGATATTTTTCCATATTGATAGAAAGTCAGTTGAAGGGCATCCTAACACACAAATGGACGGCGAGTTGAGTTAATTTGCATGGTATAAAAACTCGTGCTTTAACAGTTCGTTCAAAGTCTGACCATGCAAATAAATCACAGCTTTAAATTCTGAGCTACACTTTTTGAAAGCTGAGGCACACAAGTTCATTCGTATTTACGAGTGCATGCATGAGTGCAACATCTAACTCATGCAATGGGCGAGTCAGGACCCTATGCATTTAGCTCACCCACTGGGAATGATGAGTCCATAGTTGTAAACGTGAATTGTAGAGCGTAAAATATCAAAGCGATCCGATTTAATTCCGAGTGTTTGACTGACCCAAGTTCCGAGTGTTTGACGATAGTTCCGACTTATTGACCAAAATTCAAATTTTTTGACCATAATTCAGACTGTTTTGTAAACGTGTTGAGTGTTTAGCAAAAGCTCTCAGTGTTTCATAAAAGTTCCCACCGTTTGACTTAAGTTCCAAGCGTTTGAAAAGTTTCAAGGGTTCCATAAAAGTTTTGAGTGTTGAACAAAGGTTCCCAAAGCTTGACGTAAGTTTAAGGCATTTGATAAAAGTTCTGAGGGGTTTGCAAGAGTTCCGAGTATTCGTCAGAAATTCCAGTGTCTGACATAAGTTACAGAGGAAAAGTTCACTGGAACAGCGAAGTAAATTTATAAAATTTCAGTGAACGTTTGTAAAATACTTGCTAAATTACTTAGGCAAATTAGTATACATCTTTTATCGTAGGCTGGTCGAATGGCAATCGCTACCTATGGGGTTGGGATATTCTGAAAAAGACTTATGCACCGTGTTATTTATGCAAAATTTCTACAAGTAATCTAGGAAGAAACAAAAAACAATTATTGGTATTATTAGGAGAAAGTTCTATTTCTATTAGGCTTACAGACGAGCTCGTAAAATTCATGGAGAAATGTAGGAAGATGAAGTTGGTGTCATGGCTGAACCGCGTCGCTAATGCCACTCAATCTTTCGTTTGTGCGATTGCTGCGGTTCGTTAGAGAGGCTTGTGTAAGCAGCAGAATTGGGAAATCCAATTTACCAATCGAGTATATTTCTATCCTTCGTGAGAGGGGGGAAAAATATTCTACTATATATACCGGTAATTAGTGCACACATATGTACCACTATTTAGTCAACGAGTTGGGCTATGCTGGGTTTACGTTACGTTGGTTGAGCAATTTTAACCAGTCATCTGGTGATCAATACACCGATTGTTCAAAATTTATCCAGTCATCTTTGTAATCTTTTATATTTTCATTGCACCTGATTGAGCTTGAACATCGGATTTGAATTTTTATCAATGCGTCTGTAAAACTTTTCAGCATGAAAATGACGTTAGTAACATCGAAACGCTGCTTTTCATAATTAAACATTGACATAGAATTTTACAGATTGAATGTTCAAGTAAGCATGATGAACAATTTAATTCGACTTTTTAACACGTGATAAACTGGGAATTTTTTTCGAAGGCTGGATAGTTAGAATGAAAAATTAACGATTGCAAGATAAAACAGTCGAAGACTTCACTCCACAAAATACATCAGACCATGGAAGTCTTGAGACCACGTGTGCTTAACACTTTGACGGCGACGTGAGCCGCCAGTGGTCACGGAGGGAATTTTAATAATGCTGCTGACCGACCAGTAGTCACAAACTCAATTTTCATAAAAACTTAATAAAAATTAAATAAAAGCACGATCCAGTTAATGTTTGACATTTTCAGAATTGCTCGCTACAATTGACCTTTAATTTAAGTCGAACATTGAACTTCATTTTTACTCATCGCAGAGAACGTGCTAAAGCTCACCCAGACTGCCAGTTCGCTGGGAAGTTTCAAGTCGATTAGCGCCTGTAATTTCATTTTGTTTGCTCCAGCTTGCTAATCTTCTTTGACATGCAAATTAGATATTCATCAAAGAACGCCAACGCTTCTACTTATTTTTCTTGGAAAATAGAAAAGAAGCTTGTTGAATGCTATTTTAAAGGGGATTTTTCCAAAGTCGGCCTTCAGCTTTAAATACCAGAATTCACTACTCATGTTACCGTCACCACGACCACCGTCTCAAGACAGGCACAGTTGCGACGGAACTGCCACTCGCCAGCGAACTTCAAAAACCATATCAGGGCACAAACTTGAGTAAAAATAAAGTACAAGGTAGTTTTATTGAGTGTGCCGTATATGAAGCCTGGGTTAACGGTTATGTTTAAGGGTTATACTTAAGGGTTAAAGGTTAGGTTCAGGAGTTAAAGGTTATGTTCAGGAGTTAAAGGTTATGTTCAGGAGTTAAAGGTTAGGTTCAGGAGTTAAAGGTTAGGTTCAGGAGTTAAAGGTTAGGTTCAGGAGTTAAAGGTTAGGTTCAGGAGTTAAAGGTTAGGTTCAGGAGTTAAAGGTTAGGTTCAGGAGTTAAAGGTTAGGTTCAGGCTTTAAAGGTTAGGTTTAAACGATAAAGTAATTGACGAGTTAGATTTTAGGTTTAAGGGTTAGGATCAACTTTGAGGATTAGGATTAGGTTTAAGGGTTAGGTTTAAATTTAATGATTCGAGATAAGTTTAAGGGTTCGGGTTAGGTTGAAGGGTTTGGGTTAGGTTGAAGGGCTTGGGTTAGGGTTAAGGGTTAGGATTAGGTTTATGGTTAGGTTTAAGGATTATAGTTAAGTTGAAGAAAAAGGACAGGTTTAACATTAGGGTTTAGTTTAACGGTTAGGGTTAGGTTGAAGGACTTTGGTTAGGTTTAAGAATTAAGGATTGAATAAAAAATGCGATTTCACATCAGACTGCTGTGTGCCACCACTGGAGCAAATGTAACTTCAGACCTTTTCCGTCCTTATCCATATCAGTCTTCATCCTTTCCCGTCCTTTTCCTTTTCCGTCCTAATCCTTTGTCCGTCGTTTTCCTTTTCCGTCCTTATCCTTTTTCGTTCTTAACCATTTCCGTCCTAATCCACATCCGTTCTTTCCTTTTCCGTCCTTATCCATTTCCGTCCTTATCCTTTTCCGTCCTTATCCTTATCCGTCCTTATCCTTATCCGTCCTTATCCATTTCCGTTCTTATTCGTCCTTCTACTTAAAATATTTTTGAAAGATGGCGTTATATATTCGGACTCACTGCATCTCTTTTACGCTTCCCTTTCATTTTGTTCGGCATAATTACATGATTCTTATGGCCATCAATCAGCGCTGAACTGGAGATATGCGCTCGAAACTCACGTTGACCATAATTTTAAGATCAGTTAACGGCAATAGAAATTATGTTCAGATAACAGGTAAAGAAGACATAGGGATTATGTCAAGGCAAATGCACTGATGAAACATTTATGTAAAGCCTTCACTGGCAAAATTCCAGGTATTATATTGCATTTGATTATCAATTAGATATATTCTTCAAAGAACGCCAACGTATCTACTTATTCTCCTTGGAAAATAAAAAAGAAGCTCGGTGAATGCTTTTTTAAAGGGGGTAAATGAAAAATTATTCCTGTCAACAAAATCAGCTGTATATGTAATCAACGGAAAATGATTATGTCCATCCTAAATATCTACGATAGTATAGGAATTTAAACCATGTTGATCTCAGGCTTCTCGATTACAGATAGTGTCAAAATACAATTTTAAATATTTTACTGTGAAAGTTGTCACTAGCAGGCGATCACATATTCTGTCTCACTCCACCAGTGCGTACAGATAACATCTAAATTGAAGGCAGATGGCAATGAAAATGAAGGTAAATGGCATTGGAAATGAAGGTAAATGGCACTGAAAATGAAGGTAAATGGCATTGAAAATGAAGGCAGATGGTATTGAAAATGAAGGTAAATGGCATTAAAATTGATGGCAAATAGCATTGAAAATGAAGTTAAATGGCATTGAAAATGAAGGTAAATGGCATTGGAAATGAGAGCAGATGGCAATGAAAATGAAGAAATGACGTTACGAATGAAAATTTGCTATTGCTTTGAGGTCGTTGATGTGAGGGCGACAAGGGTAGTAAAATATATTACCAGTCTCACAGCCAGTAAACATAAAGACGTCTGTTGCAGCGGGATTTACTGAATAGAGATTTACTATTGCAGAGGAATTTATCGAAGAGAGACTTACTGTTGCAGCGGGATTTATTGAAGAGAAATTTACTATTGTAAAGCGATTTATCCCTGCGTTTAAAGCGTGAGTTTGCAACCATGGATTTTTGTGATTGCGCTACGAAAAAAAGTGTTTTATAGCCTCATGTCACCTGTAGATGTAAATGAATTCCGATAGAGCGCAGAAAGTATTTTAGTCACTTTCCATTTTCAAATATCAAGCACGGATCTCTTACGAAAAGAAGTGAATAACCAGCTTCATAAATGAATTTCCTGTGTTAACTGAGAGGCGTTGGCACCCAAAGCGTAACATTTCCGAGCATTTTAAGCACCGAGGAATTACTCTCTGAATTTAATTAAAGGAAAGACTGGATGCTACCAATTAGGAATGAGTCGAAATTTCATGAAAGAATGACGGGCAATTCAATGAAGGAAAATTTTGAAATTCAACGGAAAAATAATTTGAAATTTTGTACAGAAATCACAAGAAATTCATTTGAATTACTTACTATGAATAACAAACAATTATCTAACGAGTAATTATTATCTGATGATCGATTTAAGAAATTAATTAACGGGTAATATACTAAAAAATAACTACACACAGCCAATGAACGGTTCATTTAAATAACGATTAATTATTAGCAATCACTCCAATGTAACCACCTAACAATTGTTTACGCACAATTAAATAGGAAATTAGTTAATAACTGATTAATCAATGCACTTAATTGGCTGGTTGATTATAAGATGTTTAATTCCTAATTAATCATTGAGTTAAATAACCAACAATTATTTACGAATAGTCACTTAACAAATACAATTCCTAGCAATTAATTGCTAAACATTAACAAATATTACAATATTAAATAGTTACTCAACAAATGCAAGTCCTAGCAATTAATTGCTACATGTTAATAAATGCGTAAATTAAATAATGCCTTATCATTAACAAATCGCCTTTGTGTCTTTAAAAATTTGCGCAAAACGCAAACGTAATTGCGTTAATTGCGCATAAGAACTAGAAAATTGCGTAAAACGTAAATGCAATTGCGTCAATTGCGCGTAGGAACTAGAAAATTGCGTGAAACGTAAATGCAATTGCGTCAATTGCGCGTAGGAACTTGAAAATTGCGTAAAACGTAAATGCAATTGCGTTAATTGCGCATTGGAACTCGAACACAGAAAGGAGTGGGCGGAGCTGAAAGGACTTTACCAGGAAAATACGTCTTGTGAGAAGAAAATGTGTGTTAGTTGAAAATAGAGAAATGGAAGAAAAATTGGATGAATGAAAAATTTCAGGAAATAGAAATTTCAGAAATAAAAATTTCAGAAATAAAAATTTCAGAAATAGGAAGAAAATATGTATGAAAAAGATAATCAGCCATAAAATGAAGCCACGATAAGTAACGGGAATACATTTAGGCAGATAAATGGGTAAACAAATAACTTGAAACAAAACGGAATGTAGAAGAACAAGCAAAGAACCACATCTGCATGTGCTGCTAAACACGTGCAGACCACATGTGTTGAGTAAAAGACGTAAGCAAAATAATCTATACATACTAACTCACACTTCAAATGCAACGATTAATCCCTCTGCAATGATAAATCCTTCTGCATT
>JACJUY010000814.1:0-53876 GCA_014220935.1 Platorchestia sp. MABIK
ATATACTAAAATCAACGTTATGTTATGGTCGATATGTCTACCATATTGTTTCATCATCCATAATCGAATTTAATCTCTTAAACACCACTATATTCTACCATAATCACAACCATTATTTCCGACTGGGTAATATACTGTCAGATAGGAGATGTGACTGATGTGACTGATTAAACTGAGACTGATTAAACAGAGCTGCTAGTTTTGCCAGAAAAAAAACAGCATGCAACTTGATGTACAATGAAGGTTTAAATGATTCACTCAATTACCTAGAAATCCTTCAGCCGTCAGACCTCTGCCAATTTTTACTGTGTAATTTCGTGTACAAAACTTTTAATAATGAGTACCTGAAACATCGTGAACAATTAGTATTTTCTCAAACTAGCCAACACATTTATTTAAAACAAAACTGGATTTCAACAATTTTTACTCTATTGGAATTAGGACTGGGAACTCGATGCCTTCTAAGATGCTCGAAAAATGCTATCCCAAGCCATTTAAGAAGTCTTCCTTGCGTTATTTCGTGACTTGATAAGTGAACGTAATTTTCGTTCTCCCACGCTAGACTATCATTCTACTGTACTCGTATGCAAGGTTGTGTATTCTATGTTGAATGAAATTTTAAACATATGATGTTTCAATTGGATACCCTGGAAGTCACAAAACTTTGTCAGGCCCAAAGGTATTTATATCTCAACCGACAGCTCCTGTGTAAAAGTTCTTAGTAATAATTTTACTGATGTTTTTCTGTGAAAACGAATTGTTCAAACTCTATAAATGTTTAATGTAAACTGATAGCAAAAAAACGCTCCTAGTTTTAGGCAGGCATGGTATCAACTCATGGTGTGCCAAGATTTACTTAGGGTCTGCATGATGAAGGTTCACCTTAGGATTAAATATTTACATAGTACCTGTGAACGAAATCCTCTCGACGTTAGTTTAACATTCTCATGACGCTCCTCTGATCGCAGAGGCCTTGACAGAAAGCATCGTATGGGCAATTTGTAGTTCATTTTCAAGTAGAAGTTTACTCCCATCAACTATTCAAGTCAAGATCACAGCTAATTATTAAATCTCAATAACGTTTGTACATATTATGACTAGAGAATTGATCTGAAACGGCAGAAATAAGTTTAGGTGGCTTCATTAATTCGAAATACCATTTTGGCTTTTGTGTCTATTACTCTGAAAATTTCGCGTGCAATCTGTATTTTATAATACTATATACATGTATATATTTTCACATAACTCCCTAAAGAAAGAAATTTTTAAAAACTACATTTTGGTGGAAATAATTACAAGGCGAGTTTGAAAATTTGAATTTCCGGATTACTGTTGAAAGTTAAAAAAAAATTGCACATAAAACTTGAAGACAAACTTTGTGAGTGGATTCAGGCCATTTTAAAGAAAATTTCACATCTTATACTTGTAAATAATTAAAATAGAATATCGAAGAATTTTCCCTTCAGTGAAACTGAAAAAGGGCAAATTCATGCCTACAGCCAGGAGTGAAAATCCATAGTTCGTATCAAGAAAACCTTCGAGGTCTGGAACCGTTGTTAGAAATTATTTATTATTTAAATGACACCGAATCACATGACATTAAAAAAACGTTCAGACAGCCTTCTTAAAATTACAAAACAGCTCGACGTTGTCTTTTTTGAGAAGCTTCAGAAGAACAGTTGGGCTCAAGAGATTTTTGACAATCTAAAAATTTATTTGTCGCTCCAAAAAGAAATAGACAACTTTTTCATGGTGTATCAAATTTCAGACATATAGGGACAAAAAAACGGCCTTGCTTCAACTAGAATGCAAAATCAAATTATCTATTTAGGTTAGGGAACAAAAGAAATTATTTAGATCACGGAGAAATGAAAAAAGCTGTGTTTTCACAGATAAAATATTTAATTTGGGTTGTCCTGGTGGTCCTGATGATTCTCCGAACTATTCCGTGGCCTGAGAAAGGAAAACAAGTTTTCGAAAAAGATCATTGGGGGATATCGGTAATAGTTTGGGGAGCATTTCGTGCTACCGGAAGGCAGACTTAGGATTAAAGAGAAGCAAGCAACACTTTGTTCGATCATTCTTAAAATGCACAGTGGAAATGTCTCGCTGCATTCTCCAATCATACAGACAAAATTAAATCAATTTTCCTCAAGACAATGCAACCATACACCCCCTTTAGTTTAAGAAACACTGTTTTTAAACCAAGAACTTGCAAAATATTTTGCCCGGATGAATTTACAATAATAGACGACAGTTTAATTAGAAGAAAGGAAAACAGTGCTATCTAGTTTTATATAGTATTAGGACGAAATTTTAAATGATACTCTTATAAATCTTATTTGTTCAATGGAGAAAATAATTTTTGAACTATTATAATTTGAAAGATTAAATACTCAATCAAATTTTCAAACCTTTTTCAAAACAATTTCTACCCTGAAAAACGTGGCTTTGCCATTAATTTTTGGAAGAAAGGCTCAATGAAAATGAATGAGTGTACTTACAATTTTAAAATCTAGATTCTGCATTGAAATATTTAGAGTTATATGTACAGAAATAATAGGATTATTGAAATTAGAGAGATATGTTTTACTTAATTAAAACACTTCAATGTAAAAATCCCCTCGAACTTGAGCAAGTTTCATTGTTATCGAAGGATGTTAAATTAATATTCAATATTTAATAATTAATATTTGCGTAGCAGTAAGCTGAGTAAGTAACGACACTCTAANAGTAAGCTGAGTAAGTGACGACGCTCTAAAATATTCAATATTTAATAATTAATATTTACGTAGCAGTGAGCTGAGTAAGTGACGACGCTCTAAAATTTTTGGTTTAATAGTTTGCTTTTCTTCCATTTTGCATGATCCATTATACATATTGATTACAGCACATTCTGTTAATCTGCTCATTAGTTTTAGTACTCTAATATGCAGTCAAAAAATATTAATACATGCAATGGCTAGCATTAGAGAAACCTACTTAATTTGAAATACGCTGATGATGTGGAAAAAAATACTTCAAGTTGGTAAAACGTTATCGTTTTTACAAATATTTTCCCTGTGTCCAACGAAACTTAAGGCGAATTCAGACAGCACTAGAACTGTTGGGAAAACCTAAAAATTTCCAATTTTATGTTGTGATAATGGATTCTGACACAGCCGGGGGTGAAGAAGAAAATTGCCATCAGCTCACCCAGAATACAAATATTCGATGCCAGATTTCCTCAAATTTTTGCCTCCATAACTAAGATAAAATAGCTGTCCATGTGTTAAGGAAGTTTTCAAAGCTAGATATTTTAGTAAATTCATTAATTATAACGTAACTTACATTTTTTCAATTTCCTTCGTCATTAATACAGTTTGTGATTACTGCTTAAATTGCCCTCAAGTCTATTAAAATTCCGTGGAACGTAATTGCAGGAATGATGAACGTTTCATTTACTAATGACATTATTTCAAATTGAAAAATTATCGGGTAATAGGATAGCCGCAAAAGTTAAGGAGCGATTTTAAAATATGATTTTCTGAAGTTTCTGGGCGATAGTTTGCATTACTTAGAACAAAAATGTTGGTTCTAAGGCACAATATTATTTTATGACCTTCGACTGCGAAAGAGTATGGCAAATTTGGCAACAACAGCAGGACTCCAAAGAAAGTAGCGTTAGGGGCTGTAGAGTGATATCCTTCTAACGACGCTTTGTATTAACAACTCTAATATCAGCTATGATTTCAGATTGTGCAAAAGTTTTGTAGTTCGTGAGATACACATTTTTGTTGCAAACAACTTTTAAAATGTCAGTTTCCGATCAACATGTTCATTACAAGCACTATCGTCCTTCCATTATAACTTTTGTATGAGAAATGCAATTTACATTCTAATTTCCCATTTCGTATTAGAATATGATAAATATTGTAAAACCATTTCTAAATTTTTGTGTAGTTTCAATAATCTGAGCTACAAATGGATCTGCCTCATTTCACCAATCTCTTTCGCTGTCGAGGGTCTAATCATTTTTTTGTCCAAAAAATTTGGAAGCAGATTTCACTATAATTGGTGCCCACCAGGGAACAACGTTTTTGGGGTAAACAACAATCTGAAAACTCTTCATCTTCATGTGGCTATTGACCAAAAAATTTAACTTTCTTCTTATACATTTCTAACTCAGCGTTTATTTGCTTAGGCTTAAAGAAAATTAAGATTAAAGTTATATTAGCAGGCTGCTTGAATAATAAATACCATGAATACTTCCCGAGTAACAAAGATGTCGGAAAGTAGGATAGATTTCAGCCCCAGCCTCAAGGAACTCTCAGAAATAAAAAAAACGCAAGGCTTACGCAGCAGTCCGGTGTGCTCGTGTGAGTTTAGCTTCGGGTTTGGGGCGCAATGAAAAAAAATGAAGAAAATAAATTGGGTAAATTTTCCACTACCTCTACTGGTTGGATATCACGTTCACAATTGCGAATACAGATATAAACATTTTGAAATTGCATTCGGGAATAATTCTCAAAATAGAATTCCATTTTCTTGTTCATGGAAAGATTCTAGGACTAAAAGTTTGCACCATGGTGATCTTCATGTGAGTGTGTGTGTGAGTACACTCCGCGTATGGTTCGAAATGAGGCACAGAAATGGCATGACGATGAAGAAATGGCCTGGAACCACTTTTAAAGGTCCCTCTGTGGCTTTCATTTGTGTTGCTTAAGGATCAAAATTAATACTTGATTAGATGCAGGCAGGATATTGGTATTTAGCGACTATGTGAGTACATGTTCTCGTTTGTTAAGTTTATTTTCAACAGTCTAGAAGATGAGATCTAGAGCCATCATTTAATAGTCAGTTGATTTTATTGTTTTGTTGGTTTTTAGTTAAGCTGGTCAATGGTCATTTTCTTCTAATCCTATTGAAGAATTTCTTACATTTTTTCTCGCTTTTCGTTATGTTTTCGTGTACTTATTCCAAATTATGCAGCTTACCATGAAACGCTTGTTTTCATCTCTCAACAAATATTAGCCACATCGATCTATCAATTATCAGATTGAAATTTACGTTTGTCATTGGAAAAATATAACTTACCGAACTTTAAGACTGCACTCGTCTGTTGCATTTGATATGAGTTACTCGACAGTTTAAGGAAAAATCCAGTGATTGGGCCCTTCAACGGATGGAAAAAACTGGGCAACGATCAGAAAAAAATACGTTTTTAACAGTTTCAAATTAGGATTCCACGCTAACAATGACAAGATGAATAAGTAGAAGAAATCTCAGTCGAAAACAAGTGCGATGGATCGTTGCAGGCGAGTGAGGTTTCACGCTTTTTTGCTCGTGTGCTCTTCGTGAGATCTTTCGCTACAGGCCGCTATCCAATCTTTGTGATCAAACGCTCAATTTCTTGTTGTTCATGGAGCGTTCAAAGATTCATGAGCAGCGGCTTACGAGCCTATCTGCCATAAAATAGCAATGTGGCTCTCAGTGCAATACTGCTGCTCTGCTCTTTTTTCTCTGCTCCCATGGAAGAATTGTGTTCATAGCCAACTAAAAGAGCTCTGGCTTGTTTAAGAATACTTCATTTGCATTCAAAACTGCGGCACCCTTTCCAGCGTACATTATTAACGTGAATAATGGCGACAGCATCTCACAGAATGGTCACAAAAGGAAGTATACTAGATGATACTTCCTCTAGTATACTTCCTCTGTTAGATCTCATGCAGAAGAGTGCAATGTTCCGGTCTATTTGAATGATTTTAAAATCTTGGCCGGTACCTCTTACAGAACAGATCTGCGCCTTCTCGAATCTCTGCATATTTACAAAAAGAAACCTACACTGAATGACACCCAAAGTGCTTTCCCGCTTCATATTGCCAACACCTAATTCAGCTACTCAGTTTTTCCTCTTATATTATTTTACCGTTGTTAGTGTTTATTCAAAGTTTAGATTTTAATAGATACTTCTTTAGTGTGTTAATTTTTTCCTCTTTGGTTTCGTTTTACAGAGATTTTTTGCTGAAGATGGACAGTTAGTCCGAAACGTTCAGTTTTATATGATCATTTTTAATAAAAATGACCATTCGTTAGCGATTTTCGCCTTGCTTTTTACTCTCAAGCTTAGAAGCATCAATGCTGGAGTTACTTTACGAAAGTCTTCAGCCAATACACTAATAATAATTATTTGTCTGTCTGCTTTCAGGCAAATAACGAGAGCGACGTAAACAACCCGAGGCAGTAGTAAGCTTTCCCGTAATACCTTCAAAGTCCCCTGAGAACAATAAACAATCCAACACAATAGAACTCGAACTGAAAAATATCTAAATGAACAACCTGCACTTTCGAATACAATTTCTTATTTCGATTGCCGCCAGAAACAAATAGAGCATGAATGAAGTGAACTTAAAGAATTTCACACTTCGAAATTTTTTTCCAATTGATAACATCAAGGTTCTATTGATAACATGAATTTTGTAACATAACAAGAGTAATAACAAATTGACGCTCCTAAATAAGCACAATGATTTAGCGGTAGGCTGTCTTCAAATACCAGACGTGGGCTCCATGGGAATCATGACGTGGGCGAGAGGACATGAAGTCGACGTGTAGTTGCATGTACGACCATCTGATGACAAGCTAACAAGACCATAGCGCAAGGTGAGCTGGCCAGCTACACGACTTTGCAAGACGCAAACTTCTGTGCCTTGAGGGAATCAATCGCCGCCCACAAGCCTGCAATTGCAATGAGTTTTGAAGGGAACTGAATAAATTAAATAAATTTATAAATCATAAGCACTAAGTGACAGTCTTCTCAGATGTGAGGTACGGTGCACTCTGTCTTAACGTGGGAATTTTATCCTGTTTCTGGGAATTATATTCGCTCCGCACATCCAGACGAATTTCTTGAACTAAGTAAGGTAATAATTAATTGAGAAATGCGGTAAAGTTATATGAGGAATGACTTAGAACATACCTTTAAAAACGTAAACAATAATGACGTTCTGAAGCTAATGTTTGATTCTGCTTCCAGACATTTTCTAATGATAACCTGGGAACCTCTCAGAAAAATAGGACGATTTCACACACAGAGAAAATCACTTACTTCCCTGTTCACTCACCTCCCTGAATTTCATTTACCTCAATCCTACGAAATTCTCAGCATAGTCGGCACTTGAATTTTGAGCTTTCTCGAAATCCCACACTTCTGTTAAAAATTTTTAAAATTTTAAATTTTAGGGTGGGAGGATATTTCCAGGTGTTGTTTTACGTCACAGCTGGTGGTGCACTATGTCGATTTGAAACTGTCTGTAAATGCGATTATATTGAATGAAAGATGTGACAAATAAATTAATTTGTGCCTGCAACCTAATGCATTGACGAGTATTGCTAGCCGAGAAGGGAAATTGAATTGAGGAATGTTTACGTTTCTTAAGGAAGTAGTTATATTGGAAAAATTGAAAGGGGAAAATATTGTTTCATGAATAAGGTAACTAAATGAGAACTCGTACTGGGAATGCACCAGAAAAAAATGGGAGGCGATTGATGAGCAAAGATAAGAAAGGAAACACTCCAGCCAGCTAGTTTTGAGACACAAGTGGTACATAAACGATCTATGATAAAGTATGAGTTGCTTTAATAGTTTGAAATTTGTTAAGATACAACTGCAAACCATGTTTGAAAATATCTTTGTAAAATACTAAGAACGAACATTGCTAAGCGTTCTTGGACGAGGAGAAACGTAACCATACTTCACTATAGTCATCGTCAAAAAAAATGATCTACCAGAAAAACACATCAGAAACTCAAGAAACCTAAATAATGAGAAACCTACGGTCCTGAAGATGGTTGAGCTGAAGGGCGAGCCAACGCAGCCAGATCGTTGTGCTAGTTGAGAACATTTTACAAGGGAGAGCGCGTAATACTAGGATATGAGAGCTGCGAAAATTTATTGTTATAGCTACGAAGAAAATGATTAATGAGGGCAGGATGAGTTAGATCGGGAAAACGCGAAAGAAAGAGTAAAATGGTTGAGACCATAAATACAAAGATGAAATATTTCTAGTCAAGGTCATAGATGAAGATTTTAAAATACACATGCTTTTACCCGGGGTGGACAATTTAGCTGGAAGCTTAGCTCACTGTCAATCGGGTAACAGACTGAGAGTAATTTTCTAGCTCCAGAACCATATGCCTGAAAATTAAATAATGTAAAAGGAAGAAAGGGAAATTGAAGGTATGATGAACAAGAAACAAATCGAACACTGTGCAGCAGCACAAAAACCGACCAGTGAGAAGTATAGGCGCTTGCCTAACCAAGTACGCGACAGATGATATGAGTTCAACTGAAGCAGAAGATAAACAGAATAGAATGGAAGACAAATGCTAGATGAGTTGAATGACTAAAAAATGATATGACGTCAGAGCGTATGCACAAGCTGTGGAGTCTGCTTGTGGCTCTTGATTAAATTTTCAAATTTCAAATTTTGTTGAACGTCTTTAATTTTATATGAGCTTTGGCATATTGATTTAAAGTTTAACTACGTCACCTACTTCGGTAGATTTATGTTCTATTTTGGGTTAAATTTATATATTTTCTACGTCATGAGGTAGAATATCGAAATCATATTTATTAGAACTTCACAGGATCTTTGCATAAAATGTCTACAAAAAATCTAATCACTCTGTAAAGCGTTTCGGAGACCAGCTGCATCCTCAGTAAGTCAATCTGTAAGAAATTATGGAAAATAGAAAAATTCAGTCAAATTTAAAAAATACAAATTTGCTTAAAAACCACGTATAAATTTGAAGGGGAAATGAAAAATTAGCACTATTGACAGGCTTTTCTTTGGCTATGTTTAGGGACTCTAAAATACGCAGGTCCTTTTTATTTGGGGCAGTACGTAAAATTTTAAAAGCTATTCTGCTATTATGCTACACATCTTCTGCTATTCGGTGGCAGCACTGTTCCCAATGAAGGCGAAAAAAATGAATGAGGTGGTTGGATTAAAATTCTTCCACTACGGTAACTGATTCCACGGTGCTGGACAATCCTAATGTAGTGTGGCAAAGTCGTCATGCCGACATAGCCAGATGTACACTGTACACAACTATATTTAAACCACCTCTTCAAAGGAGTGTTGCCGACCAGCATCCACAAAGTTAGCCAGGGGCTTGTCTTCTCTCCCACTGGGGAGGCCTTTATCACGACCGTCGTCAGAACACGCCAGACTGAGTTCTCGCCTCATCGTCTTCGCTTTCTGAGCGGGACGCCATGTGAGTGAACTTAGCAAGACCTCGTGACGGGCGAGAAGGCACACGATGAAAGATGGAAGAAATTCCCTATGATTTGAAACTAGAGCTTGAAACAAGCTACTTGATTCTACCTGGAAAGGCAAGAATTGTTCAGGTAAAATTTCGTTGGCGGGACCCTGTTTAGAACGCCCTTTCTGAAGAGGATTTCTCAAAGCTACTACGGTCGGAATTGATACCGTTTGAATCATAGGGTGTACTACCTGACCGAGAAAGTTTACTCCAATCAAAGGTATAGAACTTTTCTACGGAAGCAACGTTCACAATATCAGGGTTATCTTCAAAACCGACTCTTGGTGAACGTTCCCTAGGCATTTGTAAAGTTACTTCTTTCGTACGCATATTATGTGCATTTTTCTCAGCAAAACCTGAGAAACGGAACTTCACAAACTAAATGTCACCTGAAGTTAATACGTGTTTTATCGCAAATTTTATTTTTCCTGTCCTTTGTTTCATGACAACCAGAGCAACACAACTTCTAAGGACTACATGGTTGAGTTTCAGAGATGAGCGGCCTCACAAGAGATTGATTCTCAGAAGTGAACCTGTGTTAACATCTCCAGCTCCAACATTACCTAACTCGTTCATAACAATTACACAAGCACTTGAATTTGGCGCTCTAGTGAAGAGCCTGTTCTAATTAAATCAGAAAATGGTTATCATGAATACAAATATCTACCATTCAACTAGGCCAACTCCGGGAAAACTATCACGAATTTGTAGCTCCTCGCCAAAGAAATAAACTTTAGCTGGATTACTACAGTAATTCATGTCTCCTTCATCTGCTCCAGAGGAGACCTAAACAAAAAGATTCTCATCTTTTGCATTTGTTGAACACATTTAGGAACATTACAGTACAATAAAGCAGCATATGATCAAAAAATAATATGTAACAGTTTTGCACAACGCGACGATATTAAATTACTTTACTATACCGTTGTGTTCACAATTCTTTCCTAATTTATAAGCAGATGATAATACTCAACTCATAGTTTTTCAACAAATCCTCTTGGAATCAGTTTGGCAATACTGATACACTCAAGATACAATCAATCGGTTGCACTTATGTTGAGGTTTATTGGAGTTGACTGAACTTCTGCTTAATCCATAATGTAAAATCCTAATCATCTTCAGCACTTGTTTCAATATGATGTGGATTGTGGTTTTCTTAGGTTAAGACTCTCTAGCCACAACAAATACGATATCAAGAGAGCAAGGAGACATGATTCCTCATATATAGATTAAATTGTAGAAACAGGAATTGGTGCACAAGATGTGTTCCCACACAAGATGCCCTATGATAGATAACACTAAGTAAGAGAAATAAACACTAAGAAGAGGGTAACCAAGGTATGATAGCTGATAAGGCACTTGTGGGTTATCTGTCACCACTTGTTTAGGGTAAAAATTGAAAAATGTAATTGTTTTATGAATATTAAATTGATATTCTGGAGAGTTTGAATGGATTTTTCATGTGAGAAGGTATCCTTGTTGATTTACATTTTTCTATTTTTACTTTCCGTATATACGGTATATAATGAATATTCGGACCTTCCTCTTCAGTTCTGGTAAGGTCCCAGAGATTCATTTTTGCCTGAAACAAGACAAAAGTTAATATAATAAAAATCAAAAATAATTTAATTGAGCGTCCCTAACTTAACCTAACCTTAACATCAAAAGGAAACGATATATTACAAGTGGTGACAGATAACCCACAAGTACCGCTGAGAATCTAAGTTGACGTGAAAACCATATGCCCTGAAGGTCTATCTTTAGCTGAAGCAAGCGTGTCTGTGTTCCCTGAGATGGTGATAATATGGAGGTTTAATAAAAATTTATCAATATTACGATTTCCTAATACATTGATGTGAGTGAAGTGTATTAAACAGAGGCTTCAGTTAATCCTAATCTTATATGTCCATGAATAGTTAAGATTACTAATATTTTCATTATACTGAATTAAAACTTGAGAATCATTAAACCTGGAATGCTATATACTTAAGAAATTCATCACTGATGGGAAATTCGCTATACACATAACCTTCAATAGAAAAATAAAAAAAGCAACCATCAATACCTGCACAGAAGCATCATAGCCAATTGGGTTACACTTGGTAGGTGGCACATGAACATTACAGCCTATGAATGCAGAATACTGTATCATAATTAATGATATAATCTGTGTAAGAAGTTCATTCAGCCAAAAATAGCCATAGATCAATCAAAGGACGTTTAATCTGGCATATTGTTGCTAATTTTTAATGATTAAGCCTTTTTTCCAACTCATATCTGCTTACATAGAAATACACAAAACACCCACCACAAATAATATGATAGCACCAACATTACAGTTTAAGATACATGAAACCAATTTATAACAGTATAGAATGCTAGCAATACTGAACAAAAATCTTATAAAAATTGCAACCATTCTATGGAGATGAGCGGTCTCATAATTATAATTCCCAGGTGGAAAAATAACAATAAAATCACTCAACATCTTTTTACTGCACCAATATCAATAGTTAAAATTCCATGCCTCTGACAATCTATAAAACGCAACGTTTCGATGAAACTATAATCATCTTCATGCTGTAGAAATAAAGTAGATTATATTTTTATGGTCACAATGACATAAATATAAATCAATCGTTCAAATAAATCTGACCCAGTAAAGTATAGAAAATTTAATTTAAAAATTTAAACATAATTTAAATCAAATTGTAGGACGAGTAGATAGGAGTAATTCTTGTACTGCAGGAATATCGATAATCAGCAGATTAGCTAATATTGCAAAGCATTTACATGTTCGTTGAACCAGAGACACAGGCAAAGTGGACGAACGAGCGAATGTTTTAGACTTTTAGGCAGCAGTCCTAGTGAATAGTTTTAGAGCAGCGAAATCATTAGTATTTTTGTTGAGGGCGAAACTTTTGTAATTGAATAAAGATCTTCATTCGAGGGCTTACAACTATGATCGATACAGAAATGATTAAAAATAGAGCCTTGATATTTGTGCGCATTTAGTTTTTGTTTTAGGGTCATCCTAGTCATGCCAATGTAACATTTATTAAGAGACATTCTATTCTTCCACACTTAAATTGAGATATTTCACTGGCTCTGTCTAGGTCACTGACCCTGGATCTGGAAACATTGTTTCGTACAAGATATCACTGATTTGTACAATTTTTGTAATACTCGCAAACTTTAATTGCTGTATCCGGATCTAGAGGTTTACCAAAGGTCTTGACAATGATTTTGAAGACTCGTTCATCAATTTTGTAATTATTGTGAATTTGGTTTTCATAAAATATATTAATATCACGTTAATTACGGTGAGGACAATTGTTAGTACTCAGGATTCGGTTCCAAAAGTTAGCCATAGTTTTGCCAACCACAGAATTAGGGAAATTGTTCCTGACTAGCAAGCGTTTAACTCTAAGCATCTCAGAATGAAAACTAGCCCTGATCTTAAACACTTTATAAGCTCTTTTTATTACAGTATATATGGCACCCTCTTTGTATACTTGGGGAGCATCGCAATCATAATTTATAGTTTCTCTCGCATGAGCAGGCTTGACATACACTGATCTTTTAAAAGTACCGTGCGGAGCTTCAACCAAGATATCTATAAATAGCATTTTCCCATCCACACTCAACTCGTACGTAAAATTCAACACAGATTTATCTGTCACCAATTCCTTCAACATCTCCAATTGCTATTCATCTTCAACTTCAATGAAAATATTTTATACCCAGCAAATTTCAAAAAAATATCTCGGAAGTCGCATTGCGGGAAACTCTCAGAGACGAAGACACAAGACCTGGCGCCTCAGGTCACACAAGACATTGTTGGCCCGGGAAATATGCCCGTGTCAGTCATTAAACTCGTGAACTCCGCACTTCTCTCATCAGAAAGTGCGTAAAGGTTAAGGTTACAAGCCTTCGTATGTGTGCACTTGATTTCAATCTCTATTCATTTTTCTAGTGGTTTGAACATTTTCAGTCAGGAAAAATTAAAATTATTTAATGAGCGATGCGACAGGAGCTGACTATGACCTACAGTAAATCTCGATTTCATGCAGTTGAATTCAAACAAGAATTGTCGAACGAATGGGGCATTGAGCTTATAAGAAATAGTTGGTCTCCTTGCATATTCAAATTTTAGATGATAATCAGCAATGAAAGGAAACTTATAGACCGCAAGCGCTCATTACAGCTAAATATCTGGTACATGCAGGCCAAAGTAATAGGGAGGTTAGATTCCGACAATAATTGATATGTACGCTGTGCCATGGCCATTTTTATTGTGTGTTAAGCATATTTCTTTATAAACGTCAGAACAGGCACGAACTTCTTCTATAACAAACAAATAACATTCGAGATTTTGAATTGAGTTGCCAGCAGCACATTACTTTCTGAGGTGCAAGTAAAGCACACTGAAGTGGAAACGCCAGTTTCACTGCGTATGCCTTTGCCAGCTGTGCACTGCAATCGAAGTGAACGCTCTTCTGGTTGACTCGCTGGGAGGTATGAAAAATATAGTTACATACTTTCATATCGTCATAGTACCGTTTTTCCGTGCGGGCCAAAAACAAGTATAGTACTTCGATTAAACAGGTCAACGATATTTATCTAATGGTATAAAATTTTGAAACCTTTTCTGAACGGAAAAGATTTCTAGTTAGCAAACTTTTGCTCAGCCTAAGTGGATTGTTGTAGTTTTAACGACATTCCATTTTCAGCACACAGTGTTCTAAGCCGTAAAGTGATAATTTTGATCGTTTTTTGATAATTGAATAGATTTCTTGGTTTGAGCGTGGGATCTTTGTCCCAATCAGAAATTTATCGTATGACCGACGATAATTTACATCTGAAATTACCGGTAGTTATCATCTTCCTATAAGCCGACGATATATCGTCGGATATCATCGGAATTACTGTCGCGAATGTCTCATATTATCGTCTGATTACCAGTAAATTACCGGTTTTTTACCGTACATTTTGGACGAAGACCGACGATATTAACCAGTTAATTACCGGTAGTTAAACGGTAATTGTAGTCGGTCTTCGTTCAAAACTTACGATAGTTACCGGTAATTTAACGTTAAAAATATCGACTCTAACCACTGTACTCCAGGAGATTCATAAGCAGTGCAACGATTTTTCCCAAAAAATGCGAATTGCTTCCAAAAACAATAAGCCACATCTCGTGAAACGCATCTGTCCAATTACCGTGAATTTGAAGACTTCACAAAAATTTTCGAAATTACTTATTCAAATTCAACAAATTTGTTCAATACTGTGTATGTTTCATCAAGTTTCTTACAAATTGCGATGATTGAACAGATAAGTATTACAGGGTGAGGCCTATTGTAACAAGTAACAATGCATTATTAGAAAAAATAGCTGCGATGCAGATGAATGCTACAGTAAGAGGGCTCAAATTGTCATCTTCATCGTAGAACACGAGACTATTACGTTAGGTCGCACAGTACAATATAAAGTCATTTCAAATCGCCACTGATATATAAATAGGTTAAAACATTACAGATGTTCAATTAATATATTTATTCCAATTTCAACAGCCGACATTTGACTATTGATATAAATTCTTACAAAAATATCTTCGGCACGCAAAGAATTCCATCTCAGGTTGTTTGTAAGACTCATCACTGCAAACACTACGCATAAACATTCATTTAAAATTAACTACTACCACAAAAGGACTCATCAAGCAACCGATTACTAAGAAAATTTTACCAATTTTAAATTAAATTTGCACACTTCCATTCTTAGACATCAAATATCTACAGTGACCAGCCCTCTCAACCACTACACATCTTCGTCCTTTAATTGGGATGAGGAGACGACAGCTAGGGCCCGCACTAATGCTTTCTAGTCGCAAGTAACAGAGGGCGGAATTATCCTCCACAGCTATACCTATTCAGAAGAAGTTACCCTCCACCTCCCGCTTCTTTGCAGCTCCGACGTTTGTACTCTCTATAGGATTCTAAATTTACTAGACATTCACATCATCAAAAAAATAAACTCAAATTTTTCAAATGGAACTTTTCCATAAAACTGGTGCTATTAGGCACAAAAATTTTCGTTATGCCAAAACCTCATGTTCGATTAAACGAAAATAAAATCCGCAGAAAAAATACAACATACATGGAGTTCTTTTTGGTACCAAAAATAGATGAACAGATGCCACATCAAATTAGTACGATCAGCAAGTACTAGCATCGAATGAGCTCATTAATTCGTAGAGAAAAATATTATTTTGACATCCGTTTTTTGACATTCCAGCCACTGAAGTTTTCGTAATGACGAGACCTCCTGTTCAATAAAACAGAAATGAAATCCAAAGAAAAAAGCGAAATCCAGTGGGGTCCTTTTTGGTACCAGAAATAGATGAACAGATCCGACGTCAGTTAGTACGATCAGTAAAGACTATAGTTTCAGGATTAGATTAGATAATAGTCTAGTTTAAGCCTCCCTAACCGCTACAAAAAAAAACTTTTCGATGAGAGGAAAGAGGGAGGCACCATTTAGTGTGGATATTAGGGATTAGATTATTAGTTAGTTTCAGCCTCCCTATCCTCAACAAATGAGATCCAAAGAGAGGAAGGAAGAAGGCATCATTTAGTATGGAGTTAAGGGAACGTGGAATCTATTCAGAAAGGGCATAGAAACAGTAAGATGAGAAAGAAGTTCATGAAACAAGATCAAAGTTGAAGAAGAGAGTAGTAGGTGTTGAAAAAACAGGACAGCAGTGAACCGAAAAAAAGTTGGTCCGTAACAAAACAAAAACCTATGTTATGTTAACGAAAAGAAAGCCTACCTAACCTTTAGCTCGGGCCCTCACATTGTCCCCCTGGGAGCGTGGATATTAGGGAATGCGGAATCTATGTAGAGGGGGCATTGAAACAAAAAGTTTGGAAAGAAGTTCATGAAACAAGAGAAAAGTTAAAGAAGAAAATAGTAGGGGCTGAAAAACAGGACAGCAGTGAACCGAAAAAGGTCGTCCTTAACATAGCAAACAACATTTTATATTGAACAAAATGAAAGCCCACCTAACTCTCAGCTCGGGCCCTCACATCT
This sequence comes from Platorchestia sp. MABIK, assembly GCA_014220935.1. Taxonomy (NCBI): domain Eukaryota; kingdom Metazoa; phylum Arthropoda; class Malacostraca; order Amphipoda; family Talitridae; genus Platorchestia; species Platorchestia sp. MABIK. The sequence goes on from JACJUY010000814.1 coordinate 16,402, forward strand.
TCCCCCTGGGAGAGCTTATTCCCATAGATACAATAATTGTATCCCCCTGCGGAAACGACTAGTTCCATATGAACTCTTCAATTCGTAGATGAAAATGTTATTTCGACATCCGTTTTTTGACATTCCAACCACAGAAATTTTTGTAATGCCGATAATACCTCATGTTTTGAACCTGCAAACTATTTCACGGAGGCCGGCACAAGAACATCACTGTATTCGTGAAGAATTTAAGAATTACAGAAATAAGTTACACAAATTATTTCCAAGTCCTATCACGAGTCATCCTGTGTAAATAATAGCATAACAGCGAAAATTATGTGTTACGATTGTTAACAGGTACGTACTTTTGAATTAAATGGAAAATTATTTCAGTAACAGATTATTTCCAAGTCGGCAACCTAGAAGCTATAGTACTTCATAAAGAAATTATATTTACAGGCACACTAAGTACGATAAGACTGACGCCTTGCTTTTAATAAATCTATCAATGTTAGAACTTAAGCCCTCGCTCCTTTTCTAGATCAGGGTAAACTTTTTGGTTTGGGATTAGGCATGAGGACATGACGGCAGAACAACTGAGATATACACCCTACTTTTAAGACTACCAATTATGCACTGCCAAGTCAGTCGCAGTGTTGCTAACTCTATAGCGCAGCAAGAAGCTAGATTTTTAACAGAAATCAGCTAGATAATTGTTGAATGATATATTTTGTTTTGACAGTAAATTACAACAAATATGTCAGCATAGCACGTTAAACATATTAGAGAGTGACTTGCACGTATGGACTAAATTGATTTAACAAAAAAGTGTTTCTTCATCGGCGTTTGAGCGTGGCAATGCTAATAAATTAATTGCTATCGAAGAAACATGATTGAATGGATTGTTGCCTGCAGCATTTTTAGATTCAGTTACTTCTACCTAAAGTTCTGTCGTGGATTCAATATTGTTCTACTGTAACAAGCTCATTTTGTTTCATGCTACTTCAATGCTTTTCATTTTTTTTCCCATTGTAGTTATGGCAGAATAAGGCGCTTGCCTTTTAGCTGATTGAGGGAATCAATAATAGGTTTCTTTAACAATAAAATCTACATTTCTGAGCGAGGCTTCTGCTCAAGCATTAGATACTGACCATTGAATTGAGTGGCATAAGCATCGGACCGACTTGTGTCGAAACATCCTCTCTCAATGATTTGAATGATGTGCTAAAATATCTCACCAAGTAACTTATTATCTGATGTATCAGTGCTTTCAGTAATTCGTATGTTTAACTTTTCTGATATATCAGCACACAGTTTACTGACAAAATGAAGTGCAAGAACATTCACAAAAATTTCCATGCACTTCGTGAAATGAAGTTTGATGCCCTGTGCCGTTTTTCAGTCAGTAAATGAACTGCAACACACTCACGAAAGATGGTCAGCAATTTCGAGGGAACTACATTCTGCGATATGCAAACATAATTTACCCTCTGCTACACTCTGTAGCGTCTTTATCAAAAGCTGTGATTTTTGGCTGACGAACACTCCCGCCAACATGTGAAAAATTGTTGTTTTTGGCTCACATCATGCTTTTTTAGCGCACACAATTTTACGTTTATGGTACATTTACAATAGTCCCAATATGCCTTTGCATTGTCAGCATGTAAGGCAGTAGCCAGCCTCTAAATTCAGGAGAAAACTTCCAACTTTATCGAAAGTATTGTGTGCACTGCTTAAAAGTGATTACGCCACACTTTCCAACACACGCTACTCACCACAATCAACCCATGACTGGCTGCCGCTGGCATGGAATGATGTGTCGCCGAAAAAATCGCTACATGCACTGAACTTGACCGCTAGAAATTATATCATCAGTTCGACACTTTTTTATCAATAATTATAAATAATTGCGCCTATAATATGATATTAGGTAAATTATACCCAAACCGTACTTCAAATACTCTAGATTTTCCGCTAGGAGCTAGATCGTGATTTTTAGGAGCTAGATGGAATCTCAATACTCTAGAACTAGCCGAAAATCCGCAAAATTGGCAAAACTGGTCAGTCGCCCATGAGTTTTTCCAGCATGAACGTTGGCAGCGACGACACGCATGGGGAATGGGTGAAAGTCATTAGATCAAGGGTTTAGGGGTTTTTTGAAGAGGCGGGGAGGGAGAAAGGGCGTTGCCCCGAGGAAAGCACCCTGTGTCTAAACCCAGCTCATGGGAGGAGCATCATGACCTGATGTCGACGAAGCTAGCAAATAAGGCGACTGAGAGGCGGTCAAAGTAAGCGATGAAGAAGCAAGTAGACTTTGAGGAAGTGTACTGGTTGCATCCGGCCACTTTTCTGATTCAATCCATCGTCTCTGAGCCAGCCCAATCGTTGCAACGACGCAGGACCTCATGGATGGCTGACGCCTTAGTTTCTTATCTTCATCATACTCGACTGCAGCTAAAGCATCTGATAAATTGAAATACATCAGTAAATATAAACTGTGCAAATGAAAACAAAATAAAATAAATTACCATTTGCCGAATGACTGTGTTCCAACTACCACTTTGTTCGGAGCAAGCCAGGCAAGCAAGGCAGCCAGGCGCAACATTTGGCCCATCTGGCTTTGGCTGCAATCAGAGAATAAGTCGATTAACCTAACCCTGATCACAACACTTGATATCGGTAACCTATTGGAAAGCAGGGAGTTAAGTTATTGATAATTTATTTTTATAGGAAACTTTGAACCCATTTGACTTTTAAATTTGAATCAAATGATATTCTGTGGAAAAAGAAAAACTGATATTAAAACGTAACATTGAGGACTGACTTCCATGCTGTGCTCAAATATATTGAAGAATAACCAATTCTTGAACGAAAAAACAGACTAGTCATATTAGCATTCAATTATTGATTCTGCCCACTGCAATGCTAATACGTTTTCAAACGTTGCAACCGATCTGCCAGTATTTGTTTTAAAAAATTTGGATCATAAAACCCTTTATTTGCATCACTATAACGAAAGATAATTATTAGTTAGTTTAAGCCTTCCTATCCACCGAAAAATAAATGCGATCCAAAGAGAGGAAGGAGGAAGGAACCATTTAGTATGGAGTTAAGGGAATGCGGAATTAATGCAGCAGGAGCATAGAAACGATAAGTTGAGTAAGAAGTTCATGAAGGAAGATCGAAGTTCAAGAAGAAAGTAGTAGGTGCTGAAAAACAGGACTGTTACTGACAGGGTGTCTACTGATATTTCATTTCCAAATTTTACTACTTTTTACTACTTTTTACTACCTTCATTTGCAAAAATTTACTACCTATTTTTTTACATAATGAATGTTGTCCAAATGTCCAGATGTAAGTAATCGGCCTGTAATGAGTTATTTGAGTCAACTATATACGCAATACCAAAGGCTCAAAACAAGCTCCAAGTTTCTTAATACTTAAAATACTTAATAATAAATGGAGCAATCAAAGCATTAATGCAAAAAAGGTACCTAAATTCCTAAGGTCCCCCATCCTGAATGAACTCCAACGAATGCTTGGCAAAGACCTTGTCTTAACATCTTTCAACTATGAGGGCAACAGTTCATCATATGGAAAAAAAAACTGACTGGAAACCAGTAGACACCAGGGGATTGCCAGATCCCTGTACAGCAGGGTAGAATATCAGGGAATTTTATGACCAAACACTATGGCACACATACGTATACCAGGCTTCTCCTCCCTACGGGAGGGTAGCCGACAGCAGGCCACAATCAAATCACCCTTAGTCACTAGGAGGCGAGAGAGGCAGCACTGGCCGCACCAGAACTGCCTGGATCAGTAGCAGCCCAGCACAACCATCTTCCACAGTAAGGCCCAACAGTCATAGCTGGTTTACCCCGACCGCTTCATTGAGTGCAGCCCCTCCATCCGCACAAGACAGGTCCCCTCCATCACACGCGGGCAGGCGCCCAGCGACAGCGTTAAAAAATAAAATTACCACCTTATGCACTGCTTCCACTCACTTCTGTCCGCAGTCATCCCTCTCGCCACGTCCACAGTCAGACCCCTCTCATACAAACACGTTTCACTCCATCCATCCAACTCATCCATGGGCTACCTCGCATTCTAGTACCCCTCACTTTCGACGTAAAAATTTTTTTTTAACAGCCGCTCAACATTCATTCTTTCAACATGCCCAAACCAACCAAGTACTCTTTCATCCACGCCCGCTCATCTTTTTGACGATATCCGTCTGCCCCCTCACCACCCAATTCTTGATCCTATCTCTTCTTGTTACTCCATACATGCTCCTCAAACACTTCATCTCAAACACATCCAGCTTCCTCCTCTCAGCTGCTCTCAAACCCCAAGACTCTGCTCCATACAACAAAACTGACACGATTAAGCTTTCAAGAAGTCCCCTCTTAGCACTCGCATTCAAACTCCTGCACTCAAAAACTTTCCTCATTGCATCCAATGTCTTGCAGCCTTCACTCACTCGATACCTCACTTCTACTTCCATACTATCCTCCAAAGTCAAGTCCAATTCGAGGTACCTAAAATGCTCTACCTCATCTAACACTTCACCATTCATCCTCACATCCAATGTTCCAAACACTCCACCTCTTGAACATTTCATCACCTTACTTTTACTTACGTTAACCCTCAACTTAAATATTTTGCACATTCTATGAAACTCTGCAACCAGTCTCCGCAGTTTTTCCTCCGAATCAGACACAAGCGCTGTATCATCTGCAAACAACAGCTGACACACTTCCTAATTCATACCATTTTGTCCCACCAACTGCGCACCTTTACCCAACACTCTGAAATTCACTTCTCTCACTACACCATCCATAAACAAATTGAACAACCACGGCGACATCGCACATCCCTGCCTCACAAATGTCACAACTGGAAATCAATCACTCACCTCATTCCCTACTCTCAAACATGCTCTGCTATCAATGTAGAAACTCTCGATCGCATTCAATAGTCTCCCACCCACTCCATATAAGCCTACAACCTGCCATAATGAATGAAAACACTATGGCACTTCGGAAATATGAGTTTGTGAACTATTTCAATCATACCTCAAAATCTAAATTGGTACCCTAATTGTGATCAATAATGATAACAAATAGGTTATTAACATGTTACATTACACAACAAATTATAAAAATTTCAAGTAACTTTGCTATGTATGGTAGAAGAATGAACTTTGATTAGATGGAGCATCACCATGCTCCTATGACGACATCCTGGAGGTAACTGAATCGCCATGACTGTCAAAAAAACTTCAAAGGAACTCAACTCTCGTTCAAATGATTGCACATTTTATTAAGAGATAGTTTAATAGCATAATTCTTTCAGTATTTGGACATAAATTAACGTCATTGGAAAGAGAAAACTTTCAGCTTTACGAAGAGGTCATTTTTTTCTGAAAAAAAAAAATTTTCAGAAAAAAAAAATTTTCAGAAAAAAAATTCTTACAGAAAAAAAAATTTTCAGAAAAAAATGTTTATAGCTACAGTAAAGCGTTTTTTCTCCACATCGAAGTGGACAGAATAAACTCCAGTCTTCACAAAAGAAGATAATACTGCTCACAATCAAGCTCACGTCCAAAATAAACACTTTTTGGATATAAATGAACTGCAGAGAAGTTCCTTTGACGTCATTGCAATGTTTCCATCCTGCCACAAAAACTTAAAGTGTAAGAATATTTCTCTTTGAATAAGAATTGAACGTTACATCAAGTTTATGATAATCAAGATTTTACCAGCCAAATATATGACTTTGAATTAAACATTATTCATTAGGAGGAATCAAAATGTAATAAGTTTGATTCAGGACTTACTTATCTGAAATTGCAGGAATCCCTAGAAGCTAATTGAGAATGATTTTATTTCTGTGCTTACGTTCGTGAATAAAATACTTTAATTTTTGAGTATCAAGTGCACATAAAGAACAATTATGCCACCTAGCCAAACAACTCACGGGAAACTGCATCCACTGAATAGGAAATCCAATAAAATGCAATGGCTATTCAGTGATAAGAACTACATATTCAAAAATTTTGGCTAGTTGTTCAATGTTTATTCATTAAATTTGAAAGAAAAAGTTCACAAGATGTTTTACATCAAAAGAATCGTTATTCGTACTAAATTATTAAATTATTTTACTTGACAAACATGTTTTAATCAGAGCCACTTGATCCCTTTCCACGAGAAAATATGTAGCTAGGCTGTTTCATTTTTCCCGAGATTGTTATAATACGTATTTGATACGTAAGAATAGAAGATGTCAAATGTTGACCTCATGGTCATAAATGCACAATTTTTAAATCCTTACTTCATTTTCAATGTTAATTCCTGATATCACAAGTTCCTAAGCTTGTATTTCAATGAAAGTGCGCACTAATAGAAGTGTTTTCAACAATGCATCGTCACTGGTATTACATTTTTAAATTTATATTTATCGAACGATTTATGAAACCTCGTTTAACGCATCAAAGCAAGAGCCATTTTTTATTGTTTTCCCTCAATAACTTATTAATAATAATATGGCTCAAATGAACCTTCCATCATAAAACAATTTGATGACTTTCAGATCAAACTGAGTGAGAATAAAAAGTGAACTATTTTTCCAGACCTTCGTAAAAATTTTTGAACTTTTTTCTATTTTGTGTCCTCCAATCCTTAAATTACACACCGCTTTACAGGAATATTTCCCATAAACTGAGGCAAATTTCTGATTATGGGAGAAATAAATTTTTAAAAAACGTTTATATTCTATATACATATGTAACATTACTTTAAATTTTTAGAGAATTATTCCACTTCATAATTTTTTACTACCCTGAGGCAAATTTGACTGCTTTTTACTACTTTTTTTACTACTTTCGAAATTTTACTACTTTTTACTACTTTTTACTACTTTACTACCTAGTAGACACCCTGGGACAGCAGTGAACCGAGAAAAGAAGGTCCTTAACATAACAAGAACATTCTATTCCAACAAAAAAAGGCCTTCGTAACTCTCATCTCAGGCCCTCACACATTTTCCCCATGGGAGTGTTAATTCTCATAAATACAATAGTTGTATCCCCCCGAGGGGAAAGATATTAGTTAATGAACGAAAAGAGCTGTTTGAGCTTACACGAACCTTATATTAACCGACAGATGGAATGCTCCTTGAAAGAGATTTTCTTCCGTTGATGAGTTTGTCCTAACCCAGAGTAGGACATTTCCAAGGCCACACCACCGTCATGACGAGTTGGTGACGTGCAGACTGACGCCCACACATCGCTGAGGCTTCGTCATCTATAAATTAAATATAGAATGTAATTGTGTGTGATAAATCGAAATAAAATGCTCACCCCATTCTGGGAACTGCCTAATTACAAAGAGAATGAATAATACTGAATTATGAATGACAAGGACATTTAGACATCTAAATACGATCGAGGTTCATGCCGCTTTTACCCCACAGGAATGTTTTCATGGAGTGTTACATTCTAAATAAACGGTGGATAGGCCAGTCAGTGCAGCCTTTGTGCAATAATTCCTAGCCTCTGAGGGTAGGTACTGGAAAGAGAGCCATCAGAGCTCAATATGTGTTATTCATTCTGGTAATGAAAAGTTTAAGGTGTACAATCACTGACCAACTTTAATTGAAAACAATTTTTGAAAATCTTCAATCTCTATATACATATGTATTTTACTTTTCAGTAAATTATCCCACTTCACAATTTTTTACAATCCTGACAGGTAAAGTTGGCCCCTGAGGCAAATTTCACTACTCCTTACATCCTTTTTGGCTACTTTTCAAATTTTTCTACTTTTTACTACTCAACTACCTAGTAGACATCCTGTTATGGAATGAAAGAAATGTCCAATGAGCAACATAAAGCATTAGTACTGAATCATAAGAGATACTTCACATTTCATCATGACAGGTTTCAGTTTACTTGAGGCATCAGCGAAGGCTTCATTTGAGGAATTGCATGAAAAGAACTTTTGTTTCTAGCTTCAGACTCGAGCAAATCTGGATGGATTTCACTCACTGAGTTTCAAAGTTTTATGGATTGACTCTGTGCTGTTATCAATAAAAGTATCACATATTGAATTTTGACTGTTAAATGAAACAGATTTACTGAACAAGTCTAAACCTTTATCAGGAAGTGACTAAGAATTAAAGGGAACTAAGAGCAGTTCCCTTTCTTTGCATTATTGGATGATTCTGAAATTAATTAATCATTAACACAAGGTTTGGAAACAGTATCAAGTACATCAGGGCAATTGTGAAAAACTAGATTATTTATTTCCAACTTTTCAACGTTACAAAATCTTTCCAGAACATCACGGTAAAAATAGTGGTAAGAAATTCACTGGACATATTTTCATTGATCCACTGTCGACAGCAGTAATATTCACTAACTCTGAAGCCTACAAAAAGCAATATTTTGATGTACAAACATCATCTTCAGGCTGAAAATGTACATAAAAAAATTTCAAGTCACATTGATAAAATGTAAATTTAATACCCAAAGCTACATCAGATAGAATGATAATTTTGCAATTGACAGCACTAGAAAATGATTAGAAGCAAAATTTTTACCACAGCAATAAGTACTGGGAAGACTACATTTTTTTACCTTTAATTTAAAAACTCAATTTGTGTCTAAAACGCTCAACTGCAATTTAACAAACCTCAACTGCAATTCAACAAACCTCAACTGCAATTCAACAAACCTCAACTGCAATTTACCAAACCTCAAGTGCAATTTAACAAACCTCAACTTCAATTTAACAAACCTCAACTTCAATTTAACAAACCTCAACTTCAATTTAACAAACCTCAACTTCAATTTAACAAACCTCAACTTCAATTTAACAAACCTCAACTTCAATTTGACAAACCTCAACCTTCAATTTAACAAACCTCATATTCAATTTAACAAACCTCAACTTCAATTTAACAAACCTCAACTTCAATTTAACAAACCTCAAATTCAATTTAACAAACCTCAACCTTCAATTTAACAAACCTCAAATTCAATTTAACAAACCTCAACTTCAATTTAACCAGCCTCAACTGCAATTTAACAAACCTCATCTTCAATTTTAACAAACCTCAAATTCAATTTAACAAACCTCAAATTCAATTTAACAAACCTCAACTTCAATTTAACAAACCTCAACCTTCAATTTAACAAACCTCAACTGCAATTTAACAAACCTCAACTGCAATTTAACAAACCTCAACTTCAATTTAACAAACCTCAACCTTCAATTTAACAAACCTCAACTGCAATTTAACAAACCTCAACTTCAATTCAACAAACCTCAACTTCAATTTAACATACCTCAACTTCAATTTAACCAGCCTCAACTTCAATTTAACCAGCCTCAACTGCAATTTAACAAACCTCAACTTCAATTTAACAAACCTCAACTTCAATTTAACAAACCTCAACTTCAATTTAACCAGCCTCAACTTCAATTTAACCAGCCTCAACTTCAATTTAACCAGCCTCAACTTCAATTAAACAAACCTCAAGTTCAATTTAAAAAACCTCAAGTTCAATTTAAAAAACCTCAAGTTCAATTTAAAAAACCTCAAGTTCAATTTAAAAAACCTCAAGTTCAATTTAAAAAACCTCAAGTTCAATTTAAAAAACCTCAAGTTCGATTTAAAAAACCTCAAGTTCAATTTGAAAACCTCAAGTTAAATTTGAAAACCTCAAGTTCAATTTGAAAACCTCAAGTTCAATTTGAAAACCTCAAGTTCAATTTGAAATCCTCAAGTTCAATTTGAAAACCTCAAGCTCAATTTGAGAACCTCAAGTTCAATTTGAAAACCTCAAGTTCAATTTGAAAACCTCTAGCTCAATTTGAAAACCTCATGTTCAATTTAAAAAAGGTCAAGTTCAATTTCAAAAAAGTCAAGTTCAATTTGAAAAAGGTCAAGTTCAATTTAAAAAAGGTTAAGTTCAATTCAAAAAAGGTCAAATTCAATTTTAAAAAGGTCAAGTTCAATTTTAAAAATGCTCAAGTTTGATTTATAAAAGGTCAAGTACATAGGTATAGGTAAACAATTTTAGAAATATAAGCTTTTCAAAATTTAACTTTATCTGTTTTAAAATCTACTTGACAATTTTAAAATTAAACTTGATCTGTTTTGAATTAAACTTGAGTTTTTTTAAATTGAACTTGAGCTTTTTAAAAGTAAAATAAGAAGGTGTAGGTAACAGTATAGCGCTAGGTGTAATACTAAAAATATGTTAAAACTGTTACATAATCTTACTACAGTAGTACAAATTGCTGTGGTACAAATTAAGTTTCTAGTCATTTTCTTGTGCTGTCATTTCCAACATTATAACTTTGTTTGATATAGCTTTGAGTATTAGATTTGCATTTTATCAATATGACTGAAAACTTTTTTCTGAATAATTTTAGCCTGAACATGATGTTCGTACATCGAAATGTCGCTTTTTATAGACTACAGAGTTAGAGAACTTTTCAATAATTGACATGGTTTCATAAAAATATGTTGAATGAATTGATTACTACTTTAACACATGATGAACTGGAATGATTTGGTAAAGTTGAAAATTATGACAAACTAATTCAAATTTGTCATTAGATTGAGAACAATCTTCTGAATTATTAATGCTCATGACATTCCTCTAATGCTTCTATTGCACAAGCAATACAGAACATAATTTGAGCTTCTGCAAAGACATTGTAGATATGTAGTGGCATGTTAGCAAGGCATATCAGAAAGTAACCATCAGAACAAATAAGTTGGAGTGGGTGTGAGAAAATTTTAAATTTAACATTTCCCCAAAGACATTGCTAGTGTCCACTAAGAGTTTGATTCCGAAATATACCACACCTCATTTTTAAAACACAGCTGAGGTGACGCAGAATAGAATTTGTAATGTCAACACATTTGTTAAAACTAGTGATGTACCGATGTATCGGTATCGGTATCGGCATGTATCGGTCATTTTACTGGTATCGGTATCGGTATCGGCATCGGCAAAATTCGGCCGATACTTGACCGTACTTTTCAATTATCCGTACAATATTTTATCATGGAAATGAAAGTCATAAATCGTGAAAGTAAAAGTATCTAACCTAATAATACCCGTTGTGTGTTTATTTATCTATTTATTTATGTATTTGTTTGGTGTCCGCTTCTTAGAAACATAGGATGCCTGAGTGTGCGGTATCATGGATACCGAATATCTCAGTGTAACAATCAAAGATGGCCCCTACATGCATTGATATTTTTGATATTTTATCAGTTTAGCTTCGGTTAGGAGAGGGTAGGACAGGAAAGGTTGAGTAATGTTGACGTAATTTTTTCACGGGTCCACCTAGCTTAACGATGACATTGTCCATAGAATTTCCACGGGTCCTGCGACTCCCTAAAAATACCCTCGGTTTATTTGTTAGGAGTCTGCTTCTTCCATTTTTCTGTCACGCTCATAAATGTAGCCATAATGACCGTATCTGTGATACGAGTTTCACCAGTGCGCAAGTGCAATAATATTTTTTATCACTATTTGTAAGTCATCCACGTCTGGAAAATTTGTTCAAGAAAGGTATTGAATCCCGTCATTTTTGACGGGCCGTGCACACTAGTAAACAACTGAAGAGCCTATTCATGCCTAGTAAATTAGTTAGCTAACTGTTAAATTATAGCGTTTAATCAGTCCCGCTAACTGAATTTACTACTTTTAACTCCCGATGAGTCACCTACGGTCAGTGAGTGAAAGCTATGTAGCATGAACAGTGAAACACAGTAAAAACACAGCAGCGACATCAAATTATTATACTTTTACAACTAAAATTTATATAGTTTGACCTAATTTTCATTTCTTAACGTAGGTGACAGGCTAACAAAAATCAAACCAAATAAATAAAGTTGAAGGCGCATTTTAAAGTTTTTGTAAATTTAATATAGAAGTAGCTGAAATTTTTTATTTTAATTCAGCATGTAAATCGCCGTACATTACGAATCTTGCATTTTTCTTCTAATTGAAGATGTTTGAAAAATTCACGAACAATCTTATAGTTGGTTGCGTATTTGCAGATCTTTTAAATTTTGGGGCCTATCGAATTTTAATGATTTTTTTTCGCCAAATTATGTATTTTGGTGTGAAAAACACGAAAACGATGAACATTTTGTGGAGAAATTATTCATTAAGTGTTACTAACCTAACCAGGGGTATAATTTCAAACTCCTCTCTGTTAATCATGGTGAAAACTTGGTGGACCCTGCAACAGGTGCACACACTCAAATGATTGAGATTGCATTGCATAGTCTAAAAATGAAAAAAAAAACGTCAGGGAGGCACTCACCGACAAATGATGGACTCGTATCTGTATGAATTTGCGTGGCGAAAACGTACCTAGAAACCGCAGTATCTTCACAAAATATTAATGGATATAAGCAAATTTCAGGCTTAATAAATAATTTCTCCACAAAATGGTTTTCATTTTTGTGTTTTTCACACCAAAATACATAGTTTGGCGAAAAAAATATAAAATTCGATAGGCCCCCAAACCGAAAAGAGCCGTGTTTGCTTCTGTACACTGTGTGTGTTAGTACATACGAGTACGCATACTACTTGCGTTCACGCTGCTATTTCTGAGACTAAATGCTACATTATATTACTAGTTCATCAGGAGCTTGAAAACGAAGAACACAGCACCTAGTGATATCATTTTAATTTTATTTCTTTCTTTCCACGCCTAATCTATAAAAGTGAAGAAACTAGAAGCTAGAAGTCCTATTTTTCTTAAACGTTTCGGAGTCCAGCTCCATCATCAGTAAGTCAAATTTGAAATTTACGATGAAAACTGTTTAAAATGCAATGTTATACTACATGATTCTCTATTGTACAAGGAAATGAACAAAATATAAATTTGCAAAGGGAATGAGCTGGTGGCATTATTTAGAACCGGTTTGTCTTTAGCTATGTACAATGATTCTAAAACTTTCAAATCAAAATCACTAGAAGCAGAACATAAAATTTGAAAATCATCTTCAGACACACGGGCACTGCACTGCTCCGCATGAAGGCGGACAGAAGAATGACCGGGCTGCGTAAGTCGATTCCCCGTTCTAAAGCTCACACCACGATACTGGCAATCCGCACGTAAAATGGCAATGTCGTCATTCCGACATAGCCCGATGTACATTGTGCACAACTATACCTAAGCGAATGCGGGCGTCCGTTGTGTACAAGTTTAGTTGTGTACAATGTACATCGGGCTATGTCGGAATGACGACATTGCCATTTTACGTGCGGATTGCCCAGCATCGTGGTGCGAGCTTTAGAACGGGGAATCGACTTACGCAGCCCGGTCATTCTTCTGTCCGCCTTCATGCGGAGCAGTGCAGTGCCCGTGTGTCTGAAGATGATTTTGAAATTTTATGTTCTGCTTCTAATGATTTGGATTTGAAAATTTTAGAATCATTGTACATAGCTAAAGACAAACCGGTTCTAAATAATGCCACCAGCTCATTCCCTTTGCAAATTTATATTTAGTTCATTTCCTTGTACAATAGAGAAACATTTAATATAACATTGCATTTTGATCAGTTTTCATTGTAAATTTCAGATTTGACTAACTGATGATGGAGCTGGACTCCGAAAAGTTTAAGAAAAATAGGACTAGTAGCTTTTAGTTTCTTCACTTTTATAGATTGGGCGTGGAAAGAAAGAAATAAAATTAAAATGATATCACTACGTGCTGTGTTCTTGGTTTTCAAGTTCCTGATGAACATCCATTTGAAGAAATATGAATTTCCTGATTACTAGTTTAGGCCTGTAAATGGAGAAAATTATTTTCAATTAATTTAGTGGGATAATAACCTCAGTTGGTAAATAAAGATTGCCAAACAGTGAACACTTGTTTGTTCATACATGCTGAAATAGGTATCATACGAAATAAAGCGGAAAGATGACGTAATCGAAAAACTTTGGGCGGGAAACGAATCAAACGATATAGTTAACATAGCCAGAGCAATTTTATCATTCCTAATCGAAAACTTTATTGTCAATATTGTTTTATTATTAGATATATTAGTAAATAATTTTATTATAACACCCATGTAGGGCTTATAATGGTTAAATTTTAAAACAATTGTAAAAGTATCGGTATCGGTAGTAGTATCGGTCAAAGTATCGGTATTTCCAAGTATCGGAGTATCGGTATCGGCATCGGCCAAAAAATGGGTATCGGTATCGGTATCGGTATAGGCCAAAAAAATGGTATCGGTACATCACTACTTAAAACAAGATCTTACCAACTTCTCCATTTTTGACTATTTTATGCAGTTGGAAACTGCTCTCTTTGATGCCTTATCTGTAATAACTTTTTATGTCTAAAAATATAATACTACTATGCATGTACAAATAATTTACACAAACAAATATATTACTAGAAAGTAATTTCCTCTAGTGATTACACAAGGTTAAACTTTCCCCCAGAAGAAAAGTCACTTTGAAAATTTACATTTACACTCACACTAATCCAAATAATCATTATACCAACATTATGAAAATTGTATGATCCAATGAGTAGAGTAACTTGAATGGTTACTTTGATGTGTGTACACAAACGCACATTTGAAAAGCAATTTTTTTTAAATGCACAGGGAATAATTTTGAAACCTCACGTTACAAGGAAAACACATCAAAATAACTTATAATACCAACATGAAGGAAATTAGATCTTGGTCCACATTTAATAAGCTATGAAACAATTTCAATGTTTAGACCTTAATACTTTGAACCAATCTAAATAGTAAACAGCACCAACGCTTAAACTTGGACCACCGCAATGAACAGCGAGTAATGTGATCCCTTGAAATTACGTTAAACTCAAATGCAAGTTGAAAATCACGAAGGTTCCAATAATTTTTCTATGTTGATCAACTAATTTAAAAATGTTTCATTATTAAAAGTTGGGAATTTATAAAGGTATGCTTTTAATTTTTTTATATGTTCTTTTTAAATCACTTCATGTAAAATGATTTTATTATAAAATAGGTCATTAATGTTTAGGATTGTTACAAATACGAACGTGATAAACAATTGTACTCTCGTATTCTAACTCTTTTAAAACGAGAAATATTTCAATGCCTGAGTTATAAAATGAGCAGAGCCTGAAATAGATTTAGTTTACTGGAATCAAAATATAATAGTGCATGAATGAGATATTTAGTAGGAATGTTCATTTTTTATGTATCAACCATGATAACCCTGCATTTTTTAACTTCACAGTTTCACTTTTGATAGAAAGTGCAAAGAGTTAAAATTGAAACATTTGAAATTCAATTTAAAACATTTCGAGCATCAGCTGAAAAATTTGAACTTCATATTAAAATGTATATAATTTAAATGTATAAATATCGAAAAATCATTTGTGAAAATCCAATTGAAATGTCTCAGCTTCGAATTTAAGTTTTCACTTTCACAATAAAATAACTAAAGCTCATATTACATCATGTGAAGGTTACGTAAACTAATTCATGTAATTTCATTTGACCACGAGTAATACATAACATACTTTTATTTGACTTGTCCTCGATTAAACTTAGACATGGGCTATCTATCAGTGCCGGTAATATAAAAATTATGAATTATAGTCTGAAAAATAACCGTTTTTTTACCGTTGTATTTCTACGGTAGGAATGACAGTCAGAAATCGACGGTAAATAACGGTCATCATCGTCGACGGGCATTTTTAGCGTCTAAAATTACCGTTGATCAGCGGTAATATATATACCGTCGGAATACCTCGATAAACGATAAAAACCGATCATAATTACCATTTCGCAGATGAAAAAATTCGGACTGGGATGTGGGAAGTTATCCTGGCTGATGAATTCTTATTTCTAATGTTATTTATCTACTTTTCAGATATAAGGTATTACAATTTTTGCAAAGGGAAGATACTTAATCGTTGAAGGTCATGAGTTTTAATAGGAAACGTCTTTGCCTCACTTATCCCGAAATTTGATACATTTGTTGTGAATACATAGAAGGGAAAAAACGTTTTAATATCCGACACTTTGCACAGCTAGGCTATCAAGCATTCTTTGGAATAAATTTACTGCATCGAAACAGACATTGGGCACCCCTTAAAGTCTGCAAGTATTGCTCCGAAACATTAATTGAGCTTGTGGTTACTGGCTAGAGTTAGATCGATGAACTTCGCTGTTCCAATGATTTAGATAGAACCAAAGAACAGCCAAATAGAATTTAAATGGAACCATAGAACTGATATTTTTCAAGGTTGAAAATGTTTTTTTGGAATAAGAACAAAAATAGATCATGGTGGCGGGAGTCCATGCTAGTCTCGAAAAACGGCCCATTACACCAAGTAACGAACTCCTAATTTCTACTTCCACCACTTTGCCTATTTCAACTTTGAAGAGTAATAACACAAAAACAAAATCTTCTAAGAGTACCGCTTCCAGAAGTGAAACATCTGTAATGCATCCATTGAAGACTTCAAGACCATTACCATTCACCCAACGTCAGCTCAATGAGTTGGCAAAGAAGCCAGCTGTGATATTGGCCTCTTGCCTCATTGAACACAGAAATTTTCACGTTTGTCTCATATAAGCGAGTCGGTGACGGAAGACTGGTTTCATTTTTCACTAAATAAAACAGCTTCGTGCAATCAGAAGACGAATTGAATTGAATTTAACTGCCACGATATATTCTTTGCGAATGGCATGTATTCATTGACAGTGGATTATTCCCATACAGACTAGCGGGATTATTCCCTAAATTTAAAATGAGTATTGCTACGTACCGCTGGTAAGTTTGCTAGCGTCTTTATGGGTCATTTTGAGATATTATGCAAAGAATACTCTAGTGTAAAACTTGTTGAGCAAAAGCTTCAGTATGATCACCACGAATGGATCATATGTGCTGAGTAGAAAAGGGTGACATTACCACCAGGTCTGTAAAATGGATACCCGAAGAATCCACGTTTTCTCTGCATGCCTTTAGGCTAGCGTAACTCCTGACCGACACTGTGTCCGACTACAACTCATTTGTAGGAATAAGAATGAGATAGCGGGATTCTTCATTCTCTACATATCAAGCTGGCATTGGTGGGGTAATTTATAATGGCTTCAAACATAGATAACCCGAGCTTCAAATACATCCGTGAGGAATTCCCGCAGTCAGATGTTGGATTAGATAGCTGATGAAAGATGACGTGTTGTTCTTTTCTACTTCCATGGGAAACTTAATTAATGGATTTATGTTTTAGATCAAGGTAGTTCAAAACTATTCGACGTGCGAGAAATGTTTAAATAGAACGAAAGTGTCGTTCACGTATCGATTGTATAAAACTGGCTTAAAAGCAAGAGGACATTCGTTAACCACTTTACTTCATGGAAACATAAAAATGTTGGCGAGTAATGGTGCTAATGTAAGTCCCATAGCTAGACAGTTTATTTGCTCGTGAAACTTGCCTGTAAATTTAAAGAAGCAGTGTACTATAATTCAAGCAAAATTATGAATAGCTTGCGAGTGAAACCGATGAATTTCAAATCATCGTCTGAAAATTACCGGTTGAGACAAATATCAATGGTTTCCCGGAGAGTGATATCAGGATCAATGTATAGATTCTACATTAAATGAATCCACGGTCAAAATACTTTATTAGAAATACCTACACATTTTTGCTTAATTTGAAAGCGTTCTGGATATTCATATTCTTACTTTGGTAGCAAAATTCTGACATACGAGATCAGTTACTTACAATGGTGCCATTCCTAGGCCACCTCGATCGCTGGAGTTTTATCCAGATTTTTTCTTTAGGAATGTTTAAACTATAAATACTTTGTAAATAAATGCCATGAAGTTTCCATACACTCTCGAATAACTGAGTGGAATATAATCAAAGAAATTCGCAATTTTTCGCCAGATATTCTGAGAAGTGTGGTACAAAATAGACAGCAAAGAGTTCGTTCGTACCTGGATATTATATTGAAAGATGTTTTAATAAAATTATTTTCTAGTAAAAACTCCCAGTATTCCTCTTTCTTTCGTACTTAACTAGAACTTTTCATTTTTTATAGCTTTTGCGCTATAACGTTTAATTGATACTTTTGGGCCCGCTGTACTTCAGTGAGGTGCAAAACTATTAGCACGTGTGAGATCTTACGTTTATTGAACTGATAATAGGCCAACTAACACTAAACTCTAACAGAATGTACAGTTAATGGGTAAAGCGACGATGCTAAATAAAATGATAGAAATTTTAGGCATTAAGCATTCACGGTTCATGAGAAAAATATTCAACCAAACATGTTTACATTCAATAATTAATAGAAAATTGTAACTCTTTATTACGGTTTCCATTGGATGAAATTATGGGATTGCAAGTTTATGAAGACATATACGGACATTTTTCAATGCAATTTTCTTTCAACTCTACAACATTTTATATGTTTTGTGTATGTTTCGACACGAAATATATGTATATATAAACACACGACTGTCATTCTTAGTCGTAGATGTGTTTCGACGAGCGAGAACATTGATCCTTGCATGGAGCTCTTGGCTTCGGCATGTTGATGGTTGTACCATATTTAGTGAATTTATAGTTAATTGAATCTACCGTGGAATATTTTGAATTTAATTAGGTTGAAATTTTTCTGCATAAAATTCTCCCTGAATGAAGTCGCATATTTGATTCATACAAAATTCTGGAACATTTAATTTACACATGATTTGTTTTTATAGACAACCTGATGCAGCCATGGCTTGTTTGTGAATATGTAATTTTTCACTGAGCCAGGTTAGATTCTTGTTAAACAAATCTCTAGGATGCTAGAGGGTTAATTTGTTTACACCTGGTTAAAAATTGGTGCAGGTTCTCCGCCGGTTTCCGGAGTTCGGTGCAGCGTGTTATTTTTAAAGTAGGTTCAGGGTAGTACACTGCTTCAGTAGTTCAGGTTGCAGGGAAGAGTAATTACAGCCATTAAATATTAAGTGCCGTGAAAGCTGTGCGTTCGCTACATCAATAAATACCATAAGAAAACCAGGTAGGTCAATAGAAGCCTCTTTTCTACAGCCGCACTTTGCAGTTCGTTTCATCTGTACAATTTACTGGCAGAATAACAGCAATGACATATGCAGCCCCGATGAAAGCAAACTGCTGCAAAAACAGGCCTGAGGTTTGTCTGTATTACTACATCATTTTTAATGCGCCGAACTGCTGTATAACTGCGACGATTTTTAAAAATGAACAGTCATTCAAAAAATCACCATTTTTATTTTAAAATTATTGACTTAAAATTGTTTAAAACTTATGCGAAATACCCCATGCGTTTTTGCTGTATATGAATCCGAAGGCTTGATAAATCTAATTTGTTTATTACGCATCTTGATTTTAACCAGTAAGAATAATAATCCTAAGAATTTCGCGTATGTTGTCCTGCTAACAGTTTCATTACCGTGAAATATCATGCGTGCAAGCCCTTATCCGGATATGCTAGTGGTATAATTTCTTTTGGAGATACGGAAAAAAGCAGTATATTTTGTGTGAACTATTCACTCTTCAATATGTTATTACTACTATATCGATGAATAAAGTGGTACTAAAAAGGGTTGTTGGGTGGATGGAATCCTTACGGCATTTTAGCATGTCATTCTTACAATTTTTATAGATCTTTTCTTTTTCACTCGTCTTTGCTTTTTTACCATGCATCTTTTCAAACAAAAAAAATAATCAAATTGATGGCTGCGCCGGCTTTGTTTTATCAGCACAGAACAGGTGGTTTTCATAAATGTATAGCATTATACGCTTTCTAATGTCGGCTTTCTATTTCGAATCTGAAGCAATTTAAGCTGCACGAGCACTTCACAATATGCGCAGTGGACGTGATTTCAATGGCTGTGATTTTGAGCCCCTGAAACTGGAAGGGCTTGTTTGATCCTTAAGGAATCCTTCCAAGAATAGATTTTGTGTCTGTTGCCTGCTTCCTGCGCCGTACAAAGCGGCCCGTAGAGCAGTCAAATTCAAGAAGCCTCCCATTATTCCAGAAGATGTGATCAGAGCATCAGTATTACGAATAAAAATCATTGTTCTGAGCAGTGACGCAATAAGTTTGAACCACAGCTGCTCTCGAATAATATTATTCTTAACTGAATCGAAAATTTACATTATTTTTGAATCATGTAATTCCGATATGAGGCCTAATTTCTGGAAAATGTCTACGTAATTGAATATCAACTGGTCTATCAAATTGCATTCTATTTTTAGATGGGTCATTGATGGCATCGTCTAAATATATTTCCTATTGTGTCATAACCTGAAATCAACATGAAGAAAAACAAATGTATCATTAATTAAGGGAAAGACTCCTTTATCCAACACCGTTTTGATATCGAAACTATTAACTCTGAGTTCACTGACTCTCGCAAATGGTGGTAATAATTATAATAATAATAAACTCAGTTAACGACAACTTCGGTCAGGGACTATTTAGTTGTCGCTTTGGTAGTTTACCAAAGTTACTTTCGTTACGTTGTGTTTCGTTGCGTTTCGTTGCGTTTCGTTGAGTTTCGTTGCGTTTCGTTGCGTTGCGTTTCGTTGCGTTTCGTTGCGTTTGGTAAATAAAAACCTGTGTTATTTTAACAAAAGGAAAGCCTACCTAACCGTTAGCTCAGGCCCTCACATTTCCCCCCTGGGAGCGCTAGTTCCCATAGATACAATAGTTGTATCCCCCTGAGGGGCAGGAAATAACTCTTAGTTTTCTACACTGAAAATGGAGATCTTGTCCTTAAATGTCATTTACTTTTTCCTCCGTCGTAATCTTTGCAACGCAAACATTGTCTCTGAGTTTGAAGGAAGCACTTCACTCTTGCTGGATTATTTGTTGTATATACATCTAATTTTATTACAAGTGACGAAGAGTGCTTGCAGTGTGTATAGGCAGGTAAATCTTTCCCTTTTATGACTTCTCCCCCAACGAGGAGATATGTACAAATGATCATGCGGTAAAATCTAGTCTTCCTCCTCTACGAAAGTCTGAAAGTCGTCAAACACAAGCAACAGCATGAAAGTAATAAATAAGCTCGGCATTGATGTTTGGTAGATTGAGTGCCATCAATCTTGTGAGGATTTTTTACAGAGGTCAGTAGATGGATTGAAAACGAGCGAAGACCAAAGAAATTTCATTAAAATTAGCATTGATGAATTTCAAGAATATCATAAAGTACAAAAAAAACCTGTCCGTTGCAGACGTGTACTTTAACCGTTGATGCAATAAAATTAGTCTTCCATGTCGAACCAAATTTGTGTTGAGACAAGAATATTTTGAGGCTTAACAACTTTGGTAAATAGCTGTATTATTTTGATGCTGAGTTAAATCTCGTTATCTTTAAACGTAATGTTTTTCTGAGCGGAAAACAGCAACGAGTTCGTGAAACAACCGAAAAACAAACTTCACTATTATATTAAACATTTGTATCCAAATTTGTTACCTCAGAAGCTCTGGAATAACTAAATTTGTAACTTCTATATATAATTTGACTTGAAATTTTTTATATGTTTGTAAGGGCTGAGTAAAACCACTGGAGATAATTTCTCCTCCATCAAATAATACTGATTATTTGACCTATGCTGATATTTTGGGTGCAATACCATCAAACCTAATGGAAGTTTAACCCGAGGGAAACTAGGAATGCTTACTTGCCTTCTGCAATAAAGATTCTCGCACGACAAATTTTGTTAGTTTCAAAGAGCACCACAACGTTACATTTCTACGTTACTCTTAACGGCAACCGGCTGATTCTACTTGAAATATAAAATGATTGTAGTTCATATTTTTTATTGATTACGGCAGAACACAAGACAAACTTCCACTCTGGTAGTATCTTCACTTTAATAACTTACCCAGCTACCACGACCTCTGCAGCGCCGCTCCATTAAACAAAACTGAATTTAGCAACAAAATGAAAAGTGACCCATGACTTTTATGGCAAGTTTCCATGAAACTTTTCCATCCCATTAAAAGGTCTGTAAGAAGATTCTCGTTGTACAAGCAGCTATAACACATTCTTCATAGGAAATGCACGAGTAGTTCTACTAATTCAGATCACCAAGAATTTCCAACGTCAATGAAAATGTAGAGAAATGACTCGTATGGGCGAGCCAAATGCACTGAACAGAAACGTACATTTCTGGGGTGGTAAACTGTATTTGATTGTAATTAAATTATTCGTTAACTAATCATTTAAATTGGCAAAATCACTTGCACAAGTTGTTTCAAAATGGTATGCAGGGGAAAGTCTCATTTTGTTTCTATTTTGATTGCTCATCAAATGCAAACGGACGAGTGAACATCCGATCTGTAAAATGTTATACGCACTTCGACGTCTGTGCAGTGCGTCACTTTGATTAATTATTTATAACGATTTTATGACTTTAAAAAAACCCTAACAAATGGGATTTTAACGTATGGTACACATCGTTCAAAAATACAATCTAAATATGTATTGGCTAATTTATGAAGGCATTTTTCGAAATATTGTTTAGATGCATTTTCGTCAAGAATAACACCTATGAGCAATAATTCAATGAGTGAGTCCCCTGCAAGGATTGCGTTGAGGAGTCAACACCTTGAAAATTTACATTTTTGACACATTAGCATTCAGATTTACACTCTGGTTCCGATTCTGTTCGCTGACCCTAACGAGCAGGTTAAGGCACTGAAGATATTGGAGAATAGTTCTATTCTTTAAAAAAATTTTGGTACGAGTACATATTTAAAAATCATACACATATAATTTGTATAAGTATGAGTCAAGGGAATTTATTTTGCCGGTTAAGAAGTTAAAAATATCTACACCAATAGAAAGTGAACCTGGAAAAGTTTGTTGACGGTTCCACCCGCAATTCATGATTCCATTGAATTAGTTGAGACCGTTTGCAGCACAGTGTTTGCGACTAAACTAGCATCGTCCGGCTCACCTATTGGCAAATTTAAATCATTTGCTATGAAACGAACAATTTTGTCTTGCGCTTCCTGGCGAATCTGATTTTCGCTTGTTGGTAAAGACTAACCGCACTTCAAAGTAGGGTTCAACATTCACTTGGGGAATTTAAATCTGAGATTTACTGATGAAGAGATGAGCGTCTACAAAATACACTCTGCGCAACCCCTGAATAAGCATGCATCGCTAGAGAACCCTATCTACGACGTGGATGACGCCATTCGTTGCGATAATGTCTGGTTCCGTGACTTTGGTGACTCTGTCTCTGCCCGCTGAGATGAGAATGCTACCTTCGCTGTTCACGCCCGACCGCAACTAAAGACATAAAATCAAGAATAACATTAAATCCACTAAATAAAATGCCAGTGTGTGACTAGAGTTAGGGAATTAGAGGAATTAAATTGCACGTATAGACACGCGACCAGAATTAATTGAAAAGTAGAGGTAAAGAAGCACAACCTGAATTCCTTGCCAAGCCTCTTGACAGGAATCTAGAAAGAAGCGCCTTACCTCCAAATTGCATTCAAAGATCTTACTATGTTGCTGAAAATTTTTCACTCAATTCAAAAATTTCAAGAAGGAATATCAGATTTGTTTCTGAAGTAAAAGAAGAAACATAGTTGTAATTGAATCTTAACAGCATCGTTCGAATAGGTCACCAAATACATTTACTCTACTGCGCTTTCTACAACGCGCTAGCTAAACAGGAGGAGCAAGAAGAAAACGTCGATGAATTTAGGTGCATGTGTATGTATGGCTTCGAATGTGTGATAAAATTTTACTTTTTTTAATGGTTAGGCATAGCTAGTTTTCGTTCAATGTAGGTATAAAATTATGTTCTTATTATTGATATTATGTTCTTTTTTGCAATTTGTTCATTATCATTTTTTATTCTGTTTTACAGCACTGACGATGGAATCAGAGATTCCGAAACGTTTGTTATTAAAAGAATGTTCCCTTTTACATTGGTTCTTCTTTTTATCTTGCGAACTGGAAATACGCACAAAAAGAGAGGCCAAGTTATTTGCAATGGTATTGAATCCACTGAAGTTATTGTAACCACAACTGTTGGCTTAATTAAACTACTTGACATAACCGGTACACCATCAATGATACTCAGCTGTAAACATTGGCATCTACAAACCTCTACACCGTTGACGCTCTTGAAGCTCGTCCAGCAGATACCGGGCGAGAAGAGGGTCTGATCAGTCCCGTTTCGAGTGATGAGGTGCGAGCC
Organism: Platorchestia sp. MABIK; assembly: GCA_014220935.1. Classification (NCBI taxonomy): domain Eukaryota; kingdom Metazoa; phylum Arthropoda; class Malacostraca; order Amphipoda; family Talitridae; genus Platorchestia; species Platorchestia sp. MABIK. The sequence continues at coordinate 40,653 of JACJUY010000814.1, forward strand.
GACCCGGCTGGAGAGCAGCCCTGGATCCTGAAGGGTGCTGAACAGCACCTCCTCAGGTAGCGCAGCAAACGCTTCAGCTGTTGGAGCCAGCACCGTCACCGGCTCGTCTGAGTAGAAAAGGAATATCAATCAAAAACATTCATGATGCCCAGGGATGAGAAAAGTTAACGTTTTGTCTTGCCTTTCTCTAGTTTAGACATATTGTTAACATCGACTATTTTCAATCTCATGTCATTTGCAAAACAAATCTGAAACTGCATGTTTTTCACCAGCACACGTAATTGAACAAGTAAAAATTATGTGTAGCACACATGCGCGTTTGTCCCTCTGACCCCGTTTTGCGAGTATAAATATACTCGCCGCATTCTTAGATGCGCATTTGGTCCGCATCCCACTCTGTAACAACATCAGTCGCCAGTAAACGTTGCAGTTCTCCCGCCTATCACTATCCCTTGGCCACACAATTATTCAATGCTTAAGTTCTAAATAATATGAAGACTGCCTGAGGGAAATTAACATTAATACATCCAAACCACAGAGATCAGTAGTAAAAGATATACCAGTAACGGTTTTAAAATTCCACAAGTTCCCTCATTAATAGAATGAAACGAAAAAGAGCATTGCAACAGACACGAGCCCAGTAGAAAGTTCTCGTGTTGTTTCCGAGTTCCGTGCTGTCAGATACCAATCACGCCCGTCAGATACCAATCACGATACCAATCAACAGATTTCCAGTCATCAATTTTCATGCATAAGCACCGGTACATACATTCAAGTTACCACATTAGCCCTCGAATCGATAATGTCGATATAATATAATCGACGATATGTAAAGAGGGGTTCCATGATTTGATGGGTTTCTCCGCAAGACGAGCATAATTTGAGCCAATGCACCTTTTTTCACCCCATGTTGACGCTACTTATCCGATGAGGTGTTATCAATGGAATCTCAAACATGTCGCATAATGAAACGGGTTTTTTGATTATACCTACTAAATTTCATTTAGTTTTTTCTCTTTCAATCAATTTGGTAATCCAGTTAAATCTCGTACTTCACTGTACTGGGAGATTGCCAATCCAATTATGGTCAATAACATTTAATTTTGGACGGATTAACCATGCTTGCCGAAACATTTTCTGGGAGCTGATTTTTAGATTCTGATAATTATTTTTGAATGAAAATATTTTTTCACTTTCTTCTCACTAATTGTCAGTAGTTATTTCTGGTTTGGATATTTTCCTCGGCATCGTAAATTCTTTCTGGAGTAACGTAATTAATGCTACTAAGATATTTGTAGATCCTAGTAAATCGATCCCTCAATCTTTGTTTTAAGGAGAATTGAGTTTGGTCAGTTGGAGACGTCGCTCGTCGCTGATGCTACGGATCGAGTTCTGGATCCGTTTTCATGGCATTGCGCTGAATTCACTTAATATTGTTAATTTCTCATCCTGAGTGTAAGGGACAAGTATTGCATCGCATATCTTAGAAAGTAGTTGGTCTAGCACCTTATTGAAGGGTTGTAAAATGGCTTTCGACTCGTATTCAAAGTTTCTTGCTTACGAAGACATCAATTCTACTCACATTGTTAACGCCTTTTTTAATAATTTGTCATGCTTGAGATCCTTGATGATGCCACAATCTCCTTGCTGATCAACTGCTTCAACTGAAGTAACATTCATGGTGTGTTGGAAGTGCTGATAAATACTTGTCATGTGTATAACTGACCATCTGCCATTGCTAAACCTCAAACGTCAGGCTCCGGTCCATTGGAGAAGACGGTTCAGGTTTATTTGAATAGTAATTCAATCAAGAAATGAAGAAAAAGTATGGGAAAGAATATTTCACACTCAAATTTATTCAATTTAAAACTGATATTAAAAAAACTTGGCCCCTCCTTAATTAAATTTATAAGCCGCAAAACAGTGCATGCTACGAGAAAAAAAGGGGCCATTCTTCAAGATTATGTAAATTACTGCAGGAAAAAAGATACAACAACTTTTTTAACTACTTCCCTGTAAACATAGGTAAAAAAATCACTGATGGTATTTCTAGTCAACCGACTGACCCCTAGGAATACGTGTGGATCACATGGATCACGTACGTGAGTACGACTCTCTTTTTTTACGCCAACTAATTCCTCCGATGTCAGTGCGTGTCTAAACAACTTGAAAAACGAATCTAGTGAATAAAAACGTTCTCGGCTGAAGTATTTAAAGGTATAGCTGATATACATAATAGCACTGTTCCTATCAAATATAATTAACCAGTATATTTTCCTTTGTTTTTCCCGAACTCTCTCAAAATTGGCCGAGGAACCCCATTTTTTCAAAAATGATAAACTTGCATTAATAATTATAGAACTGTCTCTCAACCACCAATTACTAGCAAAACATTCGAGAAAATTGTGTGTAAACAAGTTTATTCCTATTTTGAACAAAAAAATCATTTCTCTAAGATGAGCAATTAGATTTTCTTTATAAAAATTCAACAACACAGGCTGTACTAAATCATCTAAAATACCTTTATTTTAATTTAAATGAAGAAAAACTTGTTTTCCCAGTGTTTCTCGACTTTTTAAAAGCATTTGATTGCGTAGACAATAGCAATTTACTCTTGAAACTTCATTGTTATGACATTGGAAGAGTTGCACATGATTGGTTCAAATCACACCTAACAAGTCGGAAGCAATACGTTGCTAATGACGGTATACACAATCGGAACTATACTGGCAATCAGTCATGGAGTACCACATGGATCTGTCACTGGGCCTCTACTATTTTTAATCTTTATCGACGTTGCTATTGAAATCTACTTCATTTTTCTTTCTAGAATATGCTGTTAAACATTTTTACACTTTTCGCCGACGACAGCACAATTTCTATCACTCTTCCTAATTTAAATCCCATTTTAATTGCAGAGAGTATAAAAACGACCTGCGTAAGTTTTCAATGTGGCTCAGAGCTGATAAAATAAGCATCAATAACGATAAGACATAATACATTACGAGTATATTCCCTTGCTAGCGGAATGCGTCTCTTCCATGCATTAAAATTGGTTATGGTGAGATTGAAAAAACTACTCCTTCCTGTAGGTTCCTAGATATTATAGTTCATAAACATCTAACTTTCAATAAAGATATTGCAAATGTTAGTATTAATAATTAAATCTGTAGGAATTCTCAATAAAATAAAAAATGCTGAGCCTGAAAAGCTGTAAAAATACTTTATCGAACGCTCATTTCAATATAGAATGGTATCATGGCCTGGAACTGATGAAAATAAAACCAATTTGCTTTTTGCACCGCGAAAAAAAAACATTAGAGCGGTGAAATATTTGAATATAATGCCCACGAGAACCATTTTTTCCAAAGTTAAAATGACTTGAGCTTTCGGGTTTCAACAAACTCTCCAAATTTAATTTCACGTTTAAACATTAACTAACGAGAAAGGCAAAGACCATAAACAATTATTAACTGCTCAATCTTGTAATCATGATCATGCTCCTATAACCCGAAAAAGAAGTAACTCCATACTTCTTTACAGCACCATGTCCTCTGCATTAAACTTGGAACTCGATCCTTGCTGAGATCCATGAAATAAGTTCTTACAAAGCTTTCAAAACGAATATTGAATCCCTATTTCTATAGGATCCATAAAAACATAAGGTAATCAAGTCGTCGTTTCTGCTGTATGATATATCTTGATAGGGTGATTTACCATGATTAATGACATGTGTCTTAAGTCTTTTCTAGAATATTCTGTTATCTTCGAGCTCATATTACGTACAATTTAGCATCGAATCCTGAGCGTACCCATACATTGATTTGTCTAATGAGCTACTTGTTGAAATGAATTAGATTGAACATAATTGCACATCTTATAATAACGTTAGTGGTAGGATGCCCCAGAAGTCGCTGAACGTATTCGGGCCCACAAGTAACTATACTGAAGTGTGTCCATTATAATAGTCTTAAGAAAAAGTTCACAAATATATAGCTTGTGGTAAATAATGTGTTTAAATTGTTGGAAACTAATTTATCAAGAAAAATTATTTAAAATCTAAAGTGCAATTTGTGGGGCATTTTACAAATCATACTGATAAAAAATTTAAAAATCCAAGAAAAATAATAATTGTGGCCAGTTCACAAAACGCCAACACTGTCATCGGCGCGGTCTTACAGCTTAACCCATGAGTGAAGTTGCTGTGAGATGTTTCGATATTATATTTCGAAATATATTGTTTAAGAAGTATGCAAATTGAAGGGTACACCTCCATTTCATCCATCTTATTTGTGCATTCAAATGTTTAAATTTGCATATAAGAATTCCCGTGGAAGTACAATAGTTCACAAGCCAAGGTTGCATTGATATCAGAGAAATTGTCTCAATTTCGACAGTGAAATTTTATACCTGGAAATGATAAACTTAAACGCAATATTTGTCGCTTGTAACACGCTTTAAGTTTCAGATATTAGGCCAAAATTTATTTACTCTCAGACTTTTTACAGCATTTAAGAGGAGTCAGACACATTTTTTTCTCGTCTTCCAATTAGCTCTAGAGCTGATAGGTTGTGGAGCCGAAAACTTCACTCGATCCATGCGTGATAATTTAACAGCAAAGAAAGTGGAAATATATAAAAAAATAAATGCTGCACAAATGAGGATTCTTTGCCTCTTCCTTGGCCATAATCTTACGTCACCACAGCGTAACCCACCTGAGTTGAGGGTGGCGATGTAGTCGGACAACTGCAGTGCAGATAGGAAGGTTGAGAAGCGTAAGTCTGCCTGCAGCACTTCCAGGACTGTGCGGTTGGCGACCGGCATTACCCCGTCTATGATGTGCAGCACGCCGTTCTTACCTCGCTCATCGAGCACCAGCAGTGGGACACCATTCACCGTGAACATCTGTTCGGAGAAATCAATGTCTTAAAACTGGAAGGGAATCATAATCGAACTCAAAACATGGCGAAGCCTGCATTCCAGTTTTTCATGGAATTTTGTGAAAACTTCCTGGGAAACATTATTCAGAAGATTTTGTGGAAGTTGTGAACTTTGTGCTGAGTCATTATTATGGTGTGGGATGTAGAATGTATCTAAATGTTCATTTGATCAACTCTCTTTTAGATTTTTAGCGGATAATCTTGGTGTTGTGTGTGATGAGCATGGCGAGAGATTCCATTAGAATATTTCAGTGATGGAGCAACGATTTAAAGGAAAATGGAACTCTGGCATGTTGGCAGGCTTACACTTCAATATAAAAAGAGAAGATCAGACTCCATGCAAGAGGCTTAGAAGACAAAATTTAATGTTGGTTAAACCGACGGGTGTGTGTTTTTTATTCATAACCAACAATAATTACATATGGTTCATGGTTTCATGGTACAAGGAAATGGTGCCTAATCTGGAGAAATAAAGGTTAGGTTCAGAATCAGGACTTTTTTTACCCCGAAACAGTTCTTACGGAGCATGCACTTTTTTAACCTGAAATTTGATGCTCAGTGTAATTTGGAGTGTTAACACTATAGCAAAAGCATGATAGTTTCTTAGTGCGAACCAGATGTCGAGGTCAGACAGTATCAGCAACTTTTAGCATAGGAAGTTACACATCCCAGAGTAGCTCAAAACCCACAAGATGATCTGGAAGTCATTATCCTTCAGCGTACCCATCTGACAATAGGGGTGCAAAAAGCAAATACAAGCAAAATAAAATTAAGTTTCAAATGTTTCAAATGAAATCAGTTTTAATACTTTATACGGGATGAATGAGGTTTAAGATTTACGCTTGCCTCTCACGACGGGAGGCTTGGCAGAACATTCCCACTCAATAAATCGAAGACCCTGTCATGAAATAATGAAACATCGTTTGAGCAGAAAGAGACTGCCAATGGCTATAAATCAGTAATGTTTAAAGTAATCTCAACGGTGAGCTTCTGAATAAAAATTTGCCAGCCAAGTGCATGCGAGAGTACATTTCTTCGTAAGATTGTTCCCTGTAACTCACATCTCCAGCTTTATATTTCTTGTAAACGTTGAGCCTCGTTTGCTCGCCTGCCATGTTGGACTTGAGGCTGTCAGACACAAAACGCGACGAGGGAACGTCCTCCAGCACGGCGTGACGCATCACCACCTTGCGCAAGTGGTCGACGTCCTGCGTGATTCTCTGCACCTCCTGGCGGGGCAGCGAGCTCAGCGCCTTGTTCGACGGCGCGAAGACTGTCAGCGGATCTGAAGAGCGCATATACCTCATCAGGTACGTAGATTGGTCTCAGGGTGAATAAACATGAAAGATTCAAAGCTCCAAATGACTTCAAACTTGAAATATAGTTTAGATATATCCCACAAGGATTTGAAACTCAGCAGAAGACATATGATGAAAAATTGTGCTTGGAAATCATTAATTCTGGCTAAATAACGTTATGTAGCTCTCTGGGTTTACTTCATACAGATATCTTCAATAAATTAATAAGGATCAGAATAAGTTTGCATCTATTCTGCTCTTGAATCTCAGAAGATTTACTCTGACTCTTTTGATGCGGAATTGACTTCAACAAACTGACTCGACTTAGAACTTGCAATGTAAAGTGGCAAGGTTCAATTAGTCCTCAAACTCTAACTTGAGGCGTCTCAAATATCTTAAATATTAATAGAATTTGACTCCTCAAACTAGACTACTCGGCTCCCACTTCACTTGTTCCAGAACTCATGTTAGCCTTGACAATGCAGCGCGCGAACTTGGACACAATAACGAACGTTATTTGTTAGATGAAACATTTGAATTTGAGCACAACAGGCCTGATATTAATACATAACTTATTATACATAAATTAGCATCTTTCGTAGGATTTTGCATGTAGGCTGACGAACTCGCAGTTGATCTCTAGAATTTGTGCTTTGGGCAGTCATTTCAAAATTGTAAAGCTGCAGCCAAAGGTAAGTCACGTAATTTAAGATCGAGGGATTCACATTGGGTTACTATACTGCACGATGTTTCATATGTATGCAAACACTTCTTCTTTTACTTAATTGTGATGGGAACAAATCATTGAATCAGTATTTTCTGTTTTCCGTCGATTCTTTATAATTGTTACCCAGTATTAATGATTACAATGAATTCAACTTCGAAAAGTTAAACGACCAAGTAGCCGAGAAAAATGAAGGCTAGTCCTGATTGTGCATTTCGCATTGATATATAGGGTATTTTTTATGCGGACAAATTTCAATCATAGGTAGAAAAACTCAAAATTAGTCAATTTTTACGATTGATGAAATGCCAGCAACTCCTCACTTTTCGAGTTATAAGGACTTGAAGAAACTTTAAACCTTAAAGTAGGACACCAGATGCGCGCCAATGTTAGCGCTAGTCTTGATAGCTCCGACCCCACTAAAGTGAGATTTTGTTAGTTTTACAATAAAAACTGTAAGCATTTTCAAGTCAGTGGTAAATTTTTGGAAATTTATTTCACAAGTTCATGGTTCCGGTAACTAAATACACCCTGATAATGTTCCTTGGTTTAAAATAAAAGAAATGCTTTGAAGTGTAATGCTGTCGTTTCTCTTTTGCTGAAAAACCGTTTCACCGTGCACTGACGTCAATCACTTCCTGCATTACCAATTTTCAATGCCTCTCTTACATTCAGAACTACCCGGTGTTCACCGAATAAACTAGCTTTGTGCAGTATGGTGGAATCATGTCTAAGTCATTCTTGACGAGTCGACCGCAATGTGTTAAACTGAAGTTCAATATTCAATTCAAATTTAAAGTCAAAGTTGTTGTGAGCAATTTGTAAAGTGACAAACAATAACTAGACCGTGCCTTTTTTCTTTTGAGTAAGTATTTATAAAAATTAAGATTGTGACTACTAGCCGGTCAGCAATTCTATGAAAATTCCCTCCACGTACACCCGCGGGTCACATCGCGACCAATGTGTGAAAGAGCGTTTAACAACGAACTTGATGCCTCACCTCCGTTCTGAAAAGCGATGCTGATGCCACTTTTCTTCACAAGATCGAGGTAGAGCGTCAGTCCGCTCATTGCCAGCTTGTCGTACAGGCTGGACCGCGACTGGAAATTCAAACAAGAACGTAGAAGGAATTCAGCTTTGTGCCCTAAAGATAAACGCTAATAATAATTATCATCAGTGTAAATAAAATTATAATTCTAATATAATTATTATGATTACAAATTATAATTCTCATTCTAATGTAATTAAAATTTTATTAGAATGGAAGGTCATGGTTGGAGAAAAACGTTTTTCAAGTAAATAGCTCTGGTCAATACGTTATTCGTGATAAGTGTTGAAGTTGAACGCTTTCTGCGCACTAAATGGTCAAGTGTCTTCAACTTATCATCACTTTTATGAATATAAAATGAGCGAGTGCCAGACATTAAGGATGACATGATTATGTCATTTTAGACGCTTAAATTATACTTTTCACACTAATACGGCTCGCAACTATCCCATGCATCAAACGAGAAGTACCGCAAGCCAAAAATATTCCCCTGCTATGTCTTCACAGCACGACGTGTTCACTTGCGCGGACCCCATACTTCCAACAAAAAAATACGTGCACAGGTGCACGGAAGGTGATCAAACCATTATCAGAGCCAAGTCATGGAAATGACGATTGACACGAAATTCTGAATTTATGCACACTCTGGCAATTCCTATGGCATTACACTACATCACTTTTCAAGTGCTTCCTTGACTTTCCTTATCAGTACGCTGCCCAAGCCGCATTGGCGGGCAGAAACTTCATCAGAACGCGTTTGTCTCGGATCCCACATCAAGGAATAGAGCACCAGTAAGATAACAACTGAGTTCCGAGGCAGACCAAAAGAAATGACAATTCATCTCAGAATTATTTGCTGTAATTTGCAGGAGAAAGCGAGCGTAATGGGCGCAAACTTTGCATTTAGTGAATTTGTCTAATGAAGGCTGGCATGCATGGTCGATTTGTGACAGCAACAGTTCAGTTTGCCCTACGGAGTCCGTCCCCAATGTGTAAGCTCACTGAACGTAATTTCTACACTCATGCTTTAATTTTCTTCCTGTCCGTCCCAATTAAGGAATCTTCGACCTCACTGTAGGTCTGAGACTTAAAAGAAATTGTAAACCTTTGTTCGTTCGTTGAACTTATATTTCCACATGAGAATCATAAGGAATTTGCTTCTCACACAGGATTTTTAATAAAAGCGTTCGTTGTGTAGGCTAGGTTTTGTTTGAAATAAGCGTCTATGCTAGAGAACTCAAGAATAATGGTGAAAATGGTCAACTCAATGATTAAATAACTACTAAGCGAAAGGAATGATAAAGGAATCTTAAGGTTAAGAGAGTTGAAAGTGGAAGCCGTTGCTGAACATAGCGCCATTGATCGAAAACCTAAGGTGTTGAAAGATCTCACTCAAGCAAGACAGTGATCGAATTCAATAAGCTCTGGCATGCTTCTCTTTTCTGGGAGGAAATTCTCTAAATGTATTTATATAGTATTCGATCGTAGTCAGAGGACTTTTTCTGATTGAAACTATACTTTTGATGAGGTCATCCTTAAAACAAGACACCAGCACCCCCTTCACACACCGGCGTGCCCTGGCTTCCCAGCGCGAGGATGGAGGGCAGGAGGAGGCCATTGATGACGTGCATGGCACCGTTCTGGGCGACGAGGTCTTCTTTGAGAACCCTGGCTGTGTTGACCAGCACCGCGCTCCCCACCGTCCTGCAGTGGAGCATCCCTCGTTATTGCGAAAGACATCATCAAGTGCTTGTAGTCAGCCAAATTCGAGGCAATTATTATGTCCTCGATATCTTACACACTCGTATATTTTGCATCCCTCATTAGCATTTAGTATCATTGAGTGACAAAAGCTGTATCATGTTGCATAAATCAATGATATCATATAAAAGTTAGTTATGTTAGGAAGGCAGTTAGCATATCGAATGTTCAATGTGATTTGAGACTATTGAAAATGTATTTTCTGTAGATATGACTGACATGAAACACAAAATATCCGATGAATTTTTAACTTCATATTTCGACACTCACTCAAGATCAGCGGACGAGAATTGAGACAACATAGTTCGAAATTAACGGATCAAAAATATATTCACACTGCAGAAGCACTTTCGAATTGCGTTTGATGGAGGTAAATGTCCTCGAGGCATTGCATTCTTTCAAGTACCTAAATATATTCATGTAGTCTGTTCCTCCAGTTCGGGCCTTCAGGTAGTACAGGACGCTCTGGTAAACCGAGATTTGGGCGAGACGAAGGAGTTATTGAGAGCGAGTCTACCAAATCACCCCCCTCCCCCCTCACCGAGACCTACACAATCTTAGTGCTAGAATTTGTACTTCAAGCTCAAAAAATATAAATATTTCAATAGGGATGTAATGCAGATAATGAAAATTTGGCGATGGAAAATTCCGAGATTTATGCTTTACACCTGCAGTCAGATACTAGCAATCCCATTTACATCACGCTGAAAATGTTTATAGCAAGCTTGTAAACTGGTGTGCAAGAAACGTAGTGCTAATTCAAGAACAACTTTGTTAGGGCCTGATGTCCTGCACCCATCTCCAAAATCACTGGTCCCAGTTTTTTTAACATGGCCACGAAATACCGGTGACTGTCAGAAGAAATTAAAGTTGTAACAGAAGAATACGAACATATTATCAAAGCAAAAAGCCCTGGATTTGCAGACCGAAACTCTTCACTCAGAAAATGGCTTTTTGAGATATCTAAAAGTTGAGGACTCGAAAGATTCTCATCAGGGGTTGCTGCGCACCAAGCCCTCACCGAGGTACGACAACCTTCAACCGTGGTTGTGATACTTTGATAGTCTTGATAAAGAAGGTGTAATTATTGGTACATTGTGGAAAGAAAAGAGAGTGCGAAGTTAAAGGTAACGTCGCTAACTTCCATTTGAGGGTAATTTAAGTTAAACATTTGTTCAGAAACAAAAAAATATCCTTACCGCCTCAGTTGACCAAAACATGATCACGTTTTCAGCGGAGTTTTTCGTACTACAAATCGCTAAAATCCTTGTAATTCAATACATTTTAACAAAAAAATTCTTCTTCATTATACTAGACGCCAAAAGCTCTGAAAACTGAGAACTCATGACAAACAAAACCCTAGTTATAAAGGCATCAATTAGCATGTGTCTGACCTGAAGAGGTCAGATACAGTATAATCAGTGACTTTGTTAGAAAACGTTTCTGTCTAGATAATCCGGCAGCTAGTCAATGATCTAAATAGAACAAATTTTCAAGCAATCAAATACTTTATTCACTACAAGTGCTACGTCAGGTGGTATTAAATAATTGTTCCTTATGGATGTTACAATGGATACATTGGAATTTTAGATACTTTTGGAACCCAATAAGTTATCCCTCAATGTTATCCTATCAACACGATTTTAAGGGGTACAATTATGCTTAACCTACGCAACAAAACCTAGTCACACGCTAGACTGATCATTTAATGGGTTCGACGAAATCAATTCTTAAAACACCAACAAAATTTCAAACTAGCCAATTAAGAACAGTACATGATGAAAAAGACTTAAGATGAATTTCATAGATATTGAATGGACATAAATTTGAATAATCTATTCGGTAACATTTGCCCTGATTCCGAAATTTTATTAATACTTGGATGCAAATAGAAATTCATAATTTGCGTAGAAATTTTGTGAGATTTTTCTTACAGATTGCAGCAACGATCAGACTTTCAGCTTTGATCATACTCTCGAATAATGAAGAAGTATGACTTTACTTCTTGATCGTGTTATAATAATTGAAGTCCAGTTTATGCAAATATTAATTACTTTAGACATTTGTTGCACTCATTAAGCAACGTTTCATGCATAAAATTACTCATGGAAGGCCAATGGTTCAAGCATTTTCAAACTTTTGAAAGAATCATTTGTGTAGGCACTGTTTTCTCATTTTTTCACCGCTTTATTTGGCTCTTTTATAGAATGTAGCGAGAAAATTGTTTTATTTTCGTGAACTTTTTACCTTGCTTCTATTCCATATTGTAAACAAGGAGGAATGAGCGTCCAGTAAATTACTCTTAACGCTTAACGACTCTTCAGGTTATCCGTGTTTTCTTTATTGAGAATAATTCTTCTGGATTTTGTTATTTCTTCACCAAAATACGCAATACGATTATTCCAGCCCAGATTTTTACTCATAAGGAAGTTCAATAACTTACATGAGTTGGATTTTTTATCTGGCTATCACCTATCTTGTTACTGAAGTAACGCATTCCTCTTGTGAGAGAATAAAAAGTATTTTGCCTTGTGAGAGAATAAAAGCATTCTATCGTTTGAATATTGTGTGAATTTGGAAAATGAAGCAGATCTCACTAAATAGTTGATAAAGTTTTAAAAAAAGAGGTCCTAGGACAGACACTTGAGAAACTCTATAGCTAATTTTCAGTAGTCACGATAGTACGTAATCAATGGCAATACACTGCTTCCGATTTATTAGGTACGATTTGAACCAATCATGTGCGGCTCCTCTAATGGCTTAGTGATAGAGTTTCGAGGGCAATTCACTACTGTCTATGCAATCGAAGGCTTTTCGGAAGTCGAGAACGGATGTTTTTTTTCAGTCAATTTATTTCAATTTATTTGCAATTTCAATTTATTTTTTTTTATTTCAGTCAATATTTAAGCCTGATACATTTCATCTTGTACACTGTTTTTTTAAATGCCTTTTAACTAACCTCAGGACGCAATCACGGTTACCACCAGTCAAGCCAGTACCCATTTCCGACATCTGGGTGGAGTGGGGAATTGTAGTTGAATTCTTCGTTTTCCCAGCGGGGAGAAATCTCCGCGCGGGGCCGGAATTCGAACTGCCTAGACCTTCTCGTTAAGGTCGCGATTTTAACCACTCGGCCACGGTGACTACACCCAGAAACACAATGAAAACGAGATTCCTTCTTCAATATTTAAATATAAGTATTTCAAATTCTTTAATACGGCCTGTTAAGAAACATTTAATTTTGGGCATTTTTTTAAGAAACATTTAATGTTGGGCATTTTAACTGATGTGTTTTTTTGTGCTTTTTTTGCATATTTTTGGTAAGCTTCGTTAGTATCTTAGCGCAAATAAAAGATTACGTAATTCCAACAGTACAGACGGGTTGCTTCAACATTTTTGTATGCCTGGTAAGCCAGCGGTCGTGCGTTTTGGAGTGGTGGGCTCGTGAGTGCT